>APFE030330866.1:0-28420 GCA_000404065.3 Pinus taeda | reverse complement strand
GGGGGATTGGGCCCTTCTTCTCTAATCAAGCAAGGGGGGTGCATGTGCCGAAGAAAATATAATATCTTAAGAGAAAAAATTAAGGCCAATTTGGACATTGTGACTGGTAGAAAGAGATATTTTATTGGGGTGCTTAGAGCAATACATACCCCTAGTCTAGTTGCCAAATTATTTTTCTCTCCTTCAAATTGTCTTTGCTTGGTTAGCCCTTCCAAAATGCTAGCTTTGTGGAGGTTGGTACATTCTAAAGACAAAGACATTTTTTTCTTACAATAAACATTGGACAATGAGGAATTGATAGCCAGGGCTCTGGAATCTCTACTTCAATGTTGTTTTTTTGTGTCTTCTAAGGCAAAAGGGAGATCTAGGATTTTGGTTGTCGATTTTATCCAAAAATCAATCAAGGTTATAGGAACTTAGGCATCTGATATGGTTTCGGGAGTCAATATTTTTCTTTTGAATTGGAGAAGGAACTAAATATGGTCAATATTTATGGGTCTTTCGAACAAAGGGTTGATTTCTAGGATTTGTTGATGTCTCGATCTTTTATGAAATTTAATAATTTAGTGGTAGGATAGGATTTGAATTTTTCTATTGGAGCTTCTAGAATTTTGGGTCCTCGCGTCCATGTGGACTCCCTATTTAACTATTTTAGTCACCTTCTAGACGAACACAACTTGTGTGATGTGGATTTGATTAAGTATAAACCTACCTAGAGAAATAGGAAAACTGGGGATGTGATTGGTGCCAAATCGATAAACCGATTTATTATGACAAAGTCTCTATGCGAAATAAATCCTCTTTTTTGTTAATGGATTGGCGTGGGGTATGAATTTGATCACTATTCAATTATTCTTGAGATGAAAGGGGATTTTAATGAACCATGATTCCTTACAACCATGTTGGGGATGTGCCTCACTTTGATGAAAAATCTTAAAAGGGTGAAAAAAACTATGAGTGAGTGGAATAACCTCAAAAGATAAAGGAGGAAAATATAAAATATGTGTATGAATAGTTGAAGAGTATAGAAGCTCCAAATGGATGGGGTGTTATTTGTTGTAGGAATCTAAACAACAGATCATTCGACTAAAATATGCCAAAATGAGAATTTTGGAAGAAAAGGAGGAGACTTGGAGAAACAAATGTAGAGCCATATGGCTGAAGAGTGGTGATGAAGAAATAAAGTTATTTCAGCAATTTGTTAAGGGGTGTTGAGAACCCAACACTATTTAGGATTTGGATAATTCAAAAGGTGGCAAAGCTTCATTATTTGAAGATCTTACAAAGCTAGGAAAAACCAACTTCAGTAACGAATATAAGGCCCCTCTCGAGGTGACCATTGCTAATGTAATCTTACTAGATTGATATTTCCCTAGGTTCCCAGGAGATGAAGACAACCATTCTTTAATAGAATCAATGACTGAGGTTGAATTACAAAATTTCCTCCACAATTTTCAGAAGGATAAAAGCCCTAGTCCTCATGGTTGGTTTGTGGAATATTTTACGAGGCTTTATGATAACTCGAGGGAAGATCTCTTGAGTGTGGTTAGGGACTCTCAACAATCCAATATGATGCCTCATTTTTTAACCTTAATAGTTATTTCCCTCATTTCCAAATCGGATACTCCACATTCCTTTGATGACTTTAGGCCTATATCACTCTGCAACTGCATATACAAACTCATAGAAAAAATCATAGCCAATAGGCTAAAACCAATTTATCCAAAAATGTATCTAAGGAAAAATTTGCCTTCTGGAAGGTCGACATATAAATGAAGCAATAAGGGTTTCTAAAGAAGGGCTTCACAATTTAAAATCCAAGAAAATCAAGGGATTGGTGATTAAAATTGACCTTTCTAAATCATATGATAGAATGAGATAGATATATATCAGATTGCTAATGAACCATCTCAGCTTTGAAGTACCTTTTATAAATTGGGTTATGAGTTGCATAACCATGATACCATTTGTAGTACTAATTAATTGGCCATCTTCGACTTTTCTCCATGCTCAATGAGGACTATGATAAGTTTTCCCTCTATCCCCCCTATTATTTCTATTGGTGGCAGAGAGCCTTAGTTGGTTGTGACTTAAAGGAGGGGTGAATTAAGGGGTGTTGTTGTAGTTGACGATATGAACATCACTCATCTATTGTTTTTGAATGATATTTTATTATTTTGTGATGGATCTGGGTGTGACCTAACATCCATCAATGAGGCCCTATCCCTTTTTAAGAAGGCTACATGCACGTTATCTAAAGTAGGCGCTTTGTAGGTATTAGGCACTTGTCGATGATAATATTTCAGAATATTATCACAAGCCTTTCATAGATGGAGATTTAGTAGGGCTGGTAATAAATCTACATCTTCCTTTTTATCTCTCACATAAAATTCCGAGGTAACTAGGAGGATATGTATGTAATGTAGTTTTTATTTTCGATGTATCTTTTTTTTATTGATATATTTTTTGGACATGATAAGGGATTTTTCTTGGCCTTGGTTTTTTTTGGATGGTTGTTTATCCAACTTTTGAATGCACATAAATGCATATAAAAAAATTAATTTTCTTTTCCATGATTCAAATTACAATTTTTTCCTAAAAAAAAAATGAGATTTATCTCAAAGTAGTTATGCATTTTATGTCTTTTTAATTAAATTAATTAACTAAAAAAAGTTATCAAGTGTCATATGAAATGACTTATGGTTTTGATTTTTTTTGGCATGTGGTATTGATAAGTGCCTATGAATTTTAAACTATGTAGTCTACCACATGAAAGTGCCTAAAGAGATTTTGGGTCAAATCCATTTATGCATTCAAAAATGAATCTAAACAATGAAAAATTATGCATGGTGTGTAGAGAGAGGGAGCCAATATAGATCCATCATAACTATGGATATATCAAACATCAAGATGAATTAATTTTTTTTCCATGTAAAATTGTTTTCAAGTTTTTCACTCTAAAAGAGGTTTGCACATCAATATATTCAATCTCTCTAGTGAGTTTTCTAGATCGTGGTTAAAATGGATCTACAGTGCTATTAGATAAATAAAAAATATGTGGAATAACATGTTGATAATAAGGTAAAAAATGATTCTTTTAATGTAGATTTGAAAGTGTTAATCAGTAATATGACTCATTAATTCAAATCTAGAGGAGAATAGAGTATCAAAGATAGGTCTATTATCTCATAAACTAGGTCTCAACACCCATTTATTGTATGACTTGTTCATGACCACAAAATTAGAGAAAAAAAATATATATATATATATATTATATATATATATTATATATATAATATATATATACACACCAATTATATTTGTCATATTAAAAATAATTTTATTATATAATTTTTTATTGATGATTAAATCAAATATATTAATTATGTCGTAAAGCATTCCCTTTTGAAAGCCACACCCATCTGAAGGTACGTGTACATTCATGGGCCCTTGATTTAAGTGTTAGATTATTAAAATAGTTTCAACCATCTGATTGATTCTATGGTATTAAATTAGTTACAAATATAATCCTTGGGACCTCGCTACGTAGCAGGTCGATCGCCCTTGATCACACTACTTCTTGCTCGGCACCACGCTACAGGTCGATCACCCTTTCTCACACTAATTCTTTCTTGGAACTACTTCCAGGTGCTACCTCCCATTAGCTGGTCACCCAAACCCTCATTCTCGTCCTATGCCACCGTGAAATGTTGCTCTAGAACTTCTCCAAGGTTTTGTGGTTTCTCTTTCATGGTTTTTCCTCATATCGCTCCAGTTTAGTTCTATGGTTTGAAACTTGGAGAGAAAGACGATGGCGCTCATAGAACTCACAACAATCGGTGAGCTCCATTTTTCCTCTGTTCTTCATTCACAGTTCGATACAATCACTATCTCTGATGTAACATCATGGGCTTTGTTGACACGCAGGGAGAAATTTGGGTGTTCCCTTGGTGGTAAGATCCTGTGCCTTCACCCAACTCATCTTTTTCCCATAGTGATTTGTACAGGTAAATAGTGGTTTAAGAATTGTTGTAATTCCTTCGTTATACTTTCAGGATCTGTGTTTTTATTGTTTGACACTAATTTGCTACTCCTCTGTGTAGGTGGAACTATCTTATTGGTACCCATCTGCCGAAATGGGCACAAATCGGTCACAACTACCCTAACACTACGCTTATCTCCATGCAGACTCCTAGGTGTGGTCATTCTTGAGACTGCGCGACAAGGGTTTTTAAATTAAGGTTTTTGTTTGTATTTTTGTAAACCCCTGAAGGGTTATATGACTTCTTAGAAACATCTAGTGTATGAAGAAAGACACTCCATTTTATGGAAAGATGATAAACTTGATTTCCAATATTCTGGGTTACTAAACATCCATATACTTTCATTCTAGAGAAATTTTAATCTTGTTTCTTAAATCTCGAACTATGTTGAGGAAACTTATTTCAATCTTTCGTCAAATGTTTTCATCTTTTATATGAAATTGTGTGAGCGTTGACTGTGAACTCTTTTAAAGCGTTAATTCTTAATTTTTATATTATGGTTCTCACGTTAATTATATAGTTTTCACCCAGTAATGTGAATTTTCTTAGAAGAATTCTGTGTATTTTTGTGTGCTTAAATTATAGTTCCTTGATTTGTCTATGCACTTATAGTTTTGATCTTCTTTCATCGTCTGCTTGAGTCGATACACATTTATAATTGTGTTATTAATTTCTTTGTATGTTGCAATACCATGGAGGCACAAACTTTGGGCGGACAAGTGGCGGTCCATTCATTACCACCAGTTATGACTACGATGCCCCTATTGACGAATATGGTATGGAAAAGTTTCCCTTTGCCAAATTTTAATTGAGACTGAAAGAGTGTGGGGGAGGTTTTTCTAAAGGGTGCACTTGGATTGTATAGCACTGAAAATGAGTTTGGTTCAATTATCCTTCTACAATCATAAATCATAAAGTTAGGAATCATTGTAAGCTTGTCTTTGGATTTTTTATGTTTATTTGAAACAATATGTATTCCATGTTTATGTTTATGGGATTCTAGTAAAATTGTAAGCAATGAGGCGACTGAATTTGTATACATTCTAAACTCCATTCACAATTTCATGAGAATAGACCTAACTAGTTTTCTCTGTAAATATGCCCTGCTTAGTTAAAAAAAAAATTGATAAAAAGTCGATCTCTATCTCTGTGTAATCGCGGTCCTCTGTGATCCTTACAGGGAATATAAGGTAGTCGAAGTGGGGGCATCTGAAAGAGTTGAACAAAGCGATAAAACTATGTGAATCTGCTCTAATCTATGGAGACATGAATATCATTTCACTGGGCAAAGGCTTTAAGTTTTTTCATTCAATTGAATGATTTATACATAATTCCATTGTATATAATCGTTTAACCCTTGCAAGGGAGTTTCGTTCTAAAAGTTGTTGAGATGGAAACTAATGACACTTTTAGGCATCAAAATTAGCCTGAATATGCAGGCAACAGTATATTCTACCAAGAATTTTGGTATTTGTGATGCCTTCCTTAGCAACGTCCACAGTAAGCAGGATGCAATCGTGCGATTCAATGGGATATCTTATAATCTACCTATTTGGTCTGTCAATCTCTTGCCTAACTCCAAAAATGTGGTTTATAACACTACAAGGGTTAGTGATATTTTCTACTAATTTTCATCAAATTAGTTCAGGTGATGATGGAATTTGTGGGATTATATAGAACCTCTAATCAGATGTGTATCGAATGTTACATATTAGTATACAAACTTCCCTAATGGGAATGGAGCAGGTCAGCATGGAGTCCCTTCATCCTGTTGGAACATCAAGTGGAGATAGAGGAAAAATATTTGTAAACTGGTCATGGCACAAAGAATATGTTGGAATATGGGGAGAAAAAAATTCCTTTGCCCACAGCTTGTTAGAGAAACTTAGCACAACTTTAGATAAAAGTGATTATCTATGGTATAAAATAAGGTATTCTGAACTTGTAATTAACTTTTCATTTGAGACAAGGGGAGATTATGATGCCTTACCCCAAATATTTTTCCAATTAGGAAGTTGGTTTTTTATGGAAGTTCACGAATTGTTGTTATAGGATCCTTTCTCATAAAAAAATCCAAGTAATATCAATTTCATGTCTTCTTACTTTCTTTAGTTTGTGGTAGTTATCCAGATATATCTCTATAAAGAAATTCCATTCCATATTAATAAGTACTCAAATCTAAGTAATCTGAAGATATGTTAGGACTATTGCTTCACGAATTTGTTAGGGTTTTGATTATGTATTTTATCAATATAGTATTTATATCCATGAAGATGAATCGTTTGTAAAGAGTGGAAGCCAAATAGTCTTGCATGTGGATAGTCGAGGACATACACTTCATGTGTTTGTCAATGGAAATTTTGCAGGTGAGTAAAATGTTTAACTTTTCTATGTAATTTCTAGAGAAATTCCCTATTGTTGGTTGATTTGGAACACCAAGAAAGTTAATTTCTTAAATTTCTGTTATATGAGAAACTGAATAATTCGATATAGGATTGGATTGATTGATGGGCTATTTAAATTCAGCAAAATATTATGAACACGATGATGACATTTTATAGGATCTTAGACTGGAGATTATTTGAAATGGGGGTTTACGTTTGAGAAGTTGATTGCACTGCAGACTGGAGAGAATCATAATTCCCTAATAAGCATGACAGTTGAATTTCAGGGTCAATTCTATACCTGAACGGTTAGAGGATATAAATATTGAAAGCATAGTTTATTGCTTTTAAATGAGCAGGGACTTAAAAAATTTATATATTACTGAGGCTATCTCAATCAAATGCTTTCATTATGAACTAATGGGAATTGATTTTTTTTAGTGAATAGAAAATCAAATCTTTCTTTGATACATGGCCGATGGGAATAAACGGTCCTGTGAAGTTTCTAGGACTTAGAAATGGTCCAACGGATTTGAGCTCCCAAACGTGGTAGTACCAGGTATTTACTGCTAAACTAGGTCATGCTATCCAGTTGTTTTCTACCCATTTCTAGCTTGATTTTCATGAGTAATAATCCCAGCAAGTTAGTATAGCTAGGAATGATTGGTCTCTGGTCAGTATTCTGATCAAGTTTTGCCATGTGTGTATACTTGATTAAAATTCCCCTTCTAACATTGAAGACTATCAATTTTCCTTTTAATCACAGATAGGTCTGAAGGGTGAATACTTACAACTATAGTTAGACACTGGGGTAAAGAACTGTGAACGAATTTCAAAGTAAACCCTCCTAAACAAACTGCTCTCATCTAGTACAAGGTAATCAGTGTCTCTAATTCATCTGTAGATATGAAACTCTTCTTCTATTTGGAATTTGTAGAATAGATAGGGGATATCAAACACCTTCAATCACACACAAAGGCTTTACATCAAATAAAGTTTGGACTTGATGACGAGGTCATTCCAACCACTATGCCCATACTAGCATAGATTGATCTGTCCTAGTTATAGTGATGGCCAGAGCTTTGCTGATATTTTTCTTGATGGGACCATGTTGGCTGAGTTTAACACACCTGAAGGCACCAATTCAGTGGCTTTGGACCTAAGTACCATGAGCAAAGGGAAAGCATGGATAAATGGAAATCATATTGGGTGCTAGCTTGTTTCATTGAAGGCTCCCATTGATGCTTGCTCTAATGTATGTGATTACAGAGGCACTTATTACTCATCTAAATGTGACACGAACTATGGAGAACCCACTAAAAAATGGTAACCATTAATTATAAAAATCATTAGAAATATTCATTCTTAGCTAAAGCTTCTTTGTAGATTTCGTAGTACTATACCTCCTAGAGTATGAGGTAAAACTACTTTTGGTGTGTACAACTCTGTAAAATTAACAGGGTAGGTCAACTATTACCTAAGGGGGAACCTTGGGCCTGGCAGACATAAACCAGGCGATGTCTGTTAGTGGAGTAGCCTTAGTAGGCATTGGCCAGTATTTTGTTGTAACTATGTTGCGTGCAAGAGAGTTTACTTAAGGGAAAATTCTCCTTATACTGCCTTATTTGTGCTAGCCTAAGAAAGTTGCTCATTCTCCTTTGATAGTTTCAGCGAATTTTTACCTGTTCCAAAAAACAAAAAAAAATCATACTGATACTAAACAGAATAACTACCTCAATGAGGTACCATGTTCCTCTCTCATGATTGCACCCAACAAAGAATGTATTAGTTATGCTCGAGGAAGTAGGCGGTGATCCTTCTGGAATTTCATTCAGGACAAGATATGTTGACACTGTTTGTGGCCATGTGTCTCAAGTTCATCCTACTATCGACTCATTGACATTGTCAGAGCTTCGTCTCCAATGTTCTTCAGGGCAACGCATATCATCCATAAGCTTTGGAAATCCAAGTGGGTCCTGCACAAATTTCATCAAGGGCTCTTGCCATGCAGTGAATTCAACTTCCATTGTAGAAAAGGTATGCAATTCTTTAATGCATTATTCTGATTGAAGGAGATAACTGAAGGTCTACTAACATAATTATTTTTTGTGCAGGCATGCCTTGGGAAGGAGACATGTTCCATCTCTATTTCTGAAGATTTGTTTGGAATCTCCTGTGCTAACAATCTCAAGTCTTTGGCAGTTGAGGGAGTTTGCAAATATTAATCAATGCATCTGCTAGGCATATTACCAAATAAATATGTAAAAATATAGCACTCGCTTTAGATAATTTTATATATGGAATCTTGAAAAAATGATCAATGACACAATTGAAGACATAAAAGTGTATACACAAAGCTTAACATCTCCATAGAATCCCAAGTTCAATAACCAACAGAAAAGAAACATATTGGAGGGAAAAAATTCGTGAAGTTTCAGATTGCACTATAGCTCAAATCCTTCCTTCTTTAGAATGATAATGACACTGTTGAAGGTGGTTAGGTGCATCATGACCTTTTTATTTAATCAAATTAGCTTTGATAAGTCAAATCTTATTTGATTCTGATAATACCTTCCATTCATGAAAGTCGGTATATATTCCTTTTAACAACAACCTAACCAGGTATATAGCCTATTCTTAGGTTTCTATGTCATCCTCATCAAATGTCAAACCTTCTTGATATGAATATAGACTTCCCAAAAATGGGATTAATGTGCAAACGGTTGTCTATCAGATCTAAGTCGCTTTTGGCTTGTTATGGGTGCTATTATGTGGATCCCTTTCGTTATCTAAATGACTTTTCCTATTAGATTATATTCTATTTTCGAGAAAGTCCAATTTCTTTCTGTATCATTTGTTGCCTACTAATTTCATCCATTTGAACTGCATTGTGCGCCCTTTAAATGTGTGCCGCATTATTATTTCCTTCCAACAAGTCAAACAAATCCGCCCTTCTTCAATTCGATCTCAAAAGGAAACTTGACACTGGATTTCTTTACATTTTACATTTTTGACTTAGCAGAAATTCTAAAGGTTTTATATATATATTTATATATAAGTGATACTATATTAGTAAAAATGGAATTCAAAAATCTGCCAAAAAAAAATAATAAATAAATAAATAAATTTGGGTCGATCTCAAAAGGAAACTTGTCACTAGATTTCGTTACATTTTAATTTTTGACTTAGCAGAAATTCTAAAGTTTATATATATATATAATATATTTATATATATATATATATATATATATATATAAGTGATACTATGTTTAGTAAAAATGAATTCAACATCAAAAAAAAAACAAAACAAAAACAAAAAACAAAAAAAAAACAAACATTAGTTTTATTATAGCTTCATCATTGAGGAGGAAAGTCTAATATTCATGTCTTCTCCTATATGTTCAATGGACACTTCTAAAAAAATAATGCTCTACTTCTTTGGAAAATGGAATTGTTGATTCACATCATTATTATCTACTTCATCCTTTGGATGCAACTACTTAGATATTTGCAATCTCTTTGGACTATAAGTAATTGACCCACAAGTTACTACTTGTTTGGAGGGGCTTAGGTACTTAGCATAAGTGAAGATCAAGAAGGAAGAAGATGCAACATATTGCAAATTTCTATTAGACATTGTGTAAAGAAGCCCTCCTACTTACACAAGAATATACCCAAAGTTAGAATCAGAATAAAACGTTGAGGAGAGAGCATGTATACCCTTCAAAAGCAATACATATCAATGCTTTCAAGAGGTCCTTCATGCATTATTACTAAAGGTCCCAAGCTCCAAAGGTCTACCAGCGATGGATATGAAGCAACTAGAGGGGAAAGTGCCGATGATAGTGACCGATCCTCAACAAGATTCCACAAACCACCATGGAATAAACTATTTTTCAATTATGCTTATATGGGAAAAAAGAAAACTGTTGAGCCATTACCCTTCTAGACAAGTCTGCTGCCATACAGTGTGAGTAAACTAAAAACAACAGGTCAGACAACAAAAAGAAAAATGCAACCAATCACTGAGAAAGGTGTAATGAGAGATATTCCTGAAGGATGTTGAAACTATAATTTGAATATATCTCAAGCATCACCTGTGCATAACTCCATGGCTATGAAAATGAGCTATTGCTTTGCACGGTTGATACATGCAGCTCTATTAGCAAAGTCTAATATATTCATCATGTCAAAAAAGTTGCCAGCATCAATCGTATGAGGAAACACAAAAAAATGTTAACCATCTAAATATAGCTACTCTAAAAAACTACAAACAAAAAAAGGCCCCAATTCAAAACTTAGCCAAAAGGAATAGCTCATTCTTCCATCCTGACACCGAAACTAGAATGATAAACTAGAATGCCTCCTTTATCATGTACCAACCTATACATAGACGCTGAAACTAGAATTCAAATAAGTAAGGGAGCCTACTAAAGGTGCATTGATATATGTAGAAGGTTCTAATTGCTCGTAACCATTTCGGTCATTAGGAAATAGATCAACGCTCATAATCTACATAATGCAATAAAGACAACCACACAAATCTAAATTTTATTATTATATCTTATATCATATAGAAACATGTAAATATCCTAATATCAACATCATGATCATTTGACAACCTAAATAGCTCAGATGCTCTATTAGCAAAGTCCAATACATTCATCATGTCAAAAAAATTGCCAGCATCAACCGTATGAGGAAACTTAACCATCTCTACATCTTATTTAGATTTTCCCATTCCCATGTTGCGATTGTTCCTCAATTTATGCTTTACCACATTCCCTTTGCAACATGTGGTTCAAATGCTAGTTATACATCTTAAATATTATTTATTTATTTATTTAGTTAAATGCCATATAAAAAATTATAGCTGGATTTTATGAATGGTTCAAAGTGCATAAAGTTATAAGAATTCTAAGAATTATAACCTAGAAAGTAAAACAATTAAATGTATAACATCTTTACAATTTTATGATAATAAGAATTGCATAAGTGTAATTTAATTAGTAAATATTTTGCTTATGATATAATTATGTGAAAGATTTTGATTTTCAGTTACTTAAAATGTATTTTTTAACATATAAATGAATTTAATGTTTTCAAAATTCTTTGGGATTAAAATTCACATAAACTTACAGTTAGAATTCTAAAAGATATAGAGCGGGAGCAAAATTGAGTATAATTTTTTTATTTTTTATTTTCTTTAGGATGGAAAAATTGATTAATTATACTATTTTATTTGGATATAGTAACTATCAACATAGATTCATTTTAAGTCTTGATCTATCAAGGGTCGAGATGGATCAAATCTCCTAAGGTGCAAATTTCTTTTAGAGTGCAAAACTTGGAAAACCAGAGCTTTCATGCTTCTTGATGGTGGAGAGATCTTGGTTAAGATGGTTTTTGGTTAAAACATTTAAAGTAATTTCATTATTCTACATTTAGCCATTTTTAATGTGTGTAGATCCATTTTTATCACAAATTTAGCAAGTGTTGAGAGAAATCAAACCTCTCAAGCTATAAACCTTTTTTCAAGTTAAAAAAAAAAAATAAATAAGTTTATACCTTAAGACATATGGTCCTCTAAGCTGGACACGTGATTAAAATGAATCTTAAATTATAAATTACTTCTAAATCATATTCTCTACTAAAATTTTACATATGCAAATCTTATATCAATATAGTTTTAATTATAATTTTTAATTAATTTTAAAAATTTTTAACTTTTTTTTCATTTTTCCTTATTTTTTTAATATTAATTAAAAAGAATTATTATTTGAAAAACCTAATTAAATTTTTTAAAAAAATCATATTTAACGTCCTTATGGCATTCATCATAAAAATTTTTCTTACTATAATAATAATTAAAAATAAAATAACTTGAGCAACTATATACTTCCAAAAATATAAAATAACTTGAGCAACTATATACTTCCAATTATATGTAATAGGCTCATACAAATGGAGAATGACAGACATAAATTTAAACATAAATTTTAATTTTTTAGAGCTGAAATTATGTGTAAGTTTCCAAAATCTACTAAAATAGATTAAAAATTAATCATATGAGAAAATATTTTATTTTTAACTTTTATATATTAAATTAGATTTTTTTCAAAATCGATATGTTATAAAACAAAACACTAAAAATCCAAAACGAAAACCACTGACATCAGTCAGGTGAAAGCAAATCTCCACACTCGTGTGCTTTCAAAACAATTCTGCAGTGCGATCAAATCAATACGGATACTTCACGAGCTTTGGAGGACGCTCCCAGGCAGAAAAGTCAAGTGGATACTCTGATTTTGACTTTTCTCTGAAAAAAAAATCCCCACTATTTATTTTTTACGAGTCAAGTCTATGTTATTGATATGGTTTGCAAATTATATGTTTAATAAAAAAATGGGTTATCAACATAATCTAATCAAATCAAAATTGTTTTTTTTAATCTGTTTTAGTTAAATGCGACATAGATTGGTAAAAATAAATATATATGATTAGGTTAATAAGTTTAAAACGGAAAATATGTTTTACTGATAAAGCATTGAGAAAGTATAAGTAGTATAATATATCGCTAGTTTATATTATTTTATTAATATTATCATAAACTATTTATATATTAAGAAGAGCACTCGTTATCAAGATATGTTAGAAGTGTGAATTAGCATCTATTTTTTTTTGAATTTAAACTGTAAATTCATTTAACTTTAAATTTATCAAATATAAGAAGAAATCGATTGAGGTGTAAATTTTTTTCAAAAATTTCTTTGTCAAAATGGATATGTCTCTTGTCAATTCATATTAAACATTTGTTATTAATCATTACAAAGTTTTCCAATAATCAAAATTTTTCAATTATGATATACTTAAAATGAGTTTCAACTTTGCTCCACTTATATATTTTGTATATTAATAATTAACAACAAATTAAAAAAATTATTTGAATTTTATTTTACATTTTTTTATGATGTAATTTATCCACATACAAACACTATACTATTAAATGACATTAGTTATATTAAGATGTCAAAGCATATGGACAAATGAAATTCAAATACCATATCATTAACACAAATTTAAAGAAAATATCTAAATTATATGTTACATTAAGATAATTCACCCACATACAAACACTATAACATTAAATAGCATTATATATTCTAAGATGTCAAAGCATATTCACAAATGAATTTTATTTTACATTCTTTTATAAAGTAATTTACCCACATGCAAACTTTGATTTTTTTTCAAAAGAAAACAAATCGTAAGTTTCATTCATTTTGAAAATTGTCAAAAAAATTACATTTTGTTATAGCTTCTTATGAAAAAACCATTTGGTATTTCAAAAGAAACAATTGATTGTTAGAGGAATAGTTTAAAGGGACATACAGAAAGATGAAATAGTAGTTTCAGTTGTATATAACAACCAATATATAAATAGTTGATGATGAGCAAAAAGAAACACAAGTCAAAAAGTTGCATGATTCAGTGCTACCTTTCCAAGGGGTCCTTGAAAGACCTATGAAAGTACTCATATGTACTACACTCTCACCCACATACACACACTATGCCATCGAATGACATTACATATGCTAAGACATCAAAGCATATGGAGGAAATGAAATTCAAACACTATATCATTAAGTGACATTACATATACAAGATAGTGAAATATATGGATAAGTGTCACTTAACTATGTAGGAAATCGATAAAGACCATAAAAAGGTCTTGGTATGTTCTTGGAATGAAGACCCACCACCCAATATCTTGCTTTGTCCCAAGTAATGAACATAATAACAACTGCCCCAAATCCAACTCCCACTCCTATTCCTAGTGCCATCAATGAAACTTTTTCATCTACATGGCTTAGCCATCCTTTTCTAATATTACCATGTTTACCAGTGGCTCCAACTGGTGTTTTATTTTGCTTATCTTTTTCATTACACTGTGGTAGAGGAAACCCACATAAACATTTATTTCTTTGAAATGAAGACTGGCTGAAAGTGTAGAATTGAGTCCCTGTTGGGATTGGCCCACAAAGACTATTAGATGAAACATCTAGATAAGCTAGCATTGATAGCTTAGAGAGATCTTGAGGAATTGTTCCATTCAATTTATTTTTCGCCAAGTCCAATTGCTCCAAGGTAGATATCTCGCTGATACATGCAGGTATCTTTCCTTCCAATTGGTTCCCAGATAAATTTAGCAATCTCAAGCTACTCATATTTCTTATGCTCACAGGTATTTCTCCTGTAATATTATTATTTGACAAATCAAATATAATGTTTATACTGATAACATATAGCAGATTATACTGAATTCCTTTCATGTAAACTTCCACCTCTTCCGGATATATAGTGAAAGCTCCTGAAGATACATTTACTGCAAATCCTTGTAGCCTTTCAAGGTTATATGGTATTCTTCCAGTGAAGTTATTGTTGGATAAATCCAACCAAAACAATGCACTGTGATTTGTGATCCATTGAGGAATAATACCATGAAGTTTATTGTAACCAATACTTAAAATTGCCAACTCACTGAAATTTGCAAGGTATGAAGGAAGCTCACCCGTGAACTTATTATTCCTTAAATCCAATATTGTCAAATCAGTACAGTTGGCGAAAGATGAATATAGGGTCCCAGAAAAATTGTTTGAATGAGCTATGAAATATGATAAAGAAGCATGGGTGCACATGGCTGGAATAGGTCCTTCCAATTTGTTTCTCGATAACTGCAATGTATTGAGTGAAGCCAAACTATTAATACTTTGAGGAATACGACCATAAAAACTATTATCGTTAATTTTCAAAGCCTCAAGAGCCTTCAAGTGACCTATGCTATATGGGATTCGCCCAATGAATTTGTTTGAATCCAAATATAATTTCCTTAATGAAGGAAGTTCTCCTATGGTTTTTGGAATAGGCCCTGAAAAATTGTTATTTGAGAGGTATAGGAATTCAAGCCTTTTTAAATTGGCAATGGTTTTCGGAATATGCCCAGAAAGATTGTTGTTCGAGAGGTCTAGGGATTCAAGCTTCTTTAAATCGGAAATGGCTTTGGCAATGTTACCTGTAAACATATTTGAAGAAAGAGATAGCATGGTCAATTGAGTCCAATTGAAACTAAGTTTAGAAATGTTGCTGGTAAGTTTATTGTAAGAGAGATCTAAGTAGGTCAACTTACCCAAATTCACGATGTTTTGCAGTATGTTACCAGTAAGTTTGTTTCGAGAGAGATCTAAATAAGTCAACTTGACCAAATAGGAAATGTGTTCGGTTATGTGAGTGAGTTTGTTGTCAAAGACGTCGAAGAAGGTCAATTTGGTCAAGTTAGCAATGCCTTTGGGAATGTTGGTGAGGTTGTTTTGAGAAAGATCTAAAAAAGTCAATTCGGATAAACTACCAATGTGTTCAGGTAGGTTAGTGATATTGTTTTGAGAAAGATCTAAATGAGTCAATTTAGTTAAATTGGCGATGGATTCAGGTATGCCATTGAGAATAGTAAGCTGAAGAGATAGATAAGAGAGGGGAAGTCTGCATATTTCAGAAGGAATAGAACCGGAAATACCAGAAATCGCTAGTTGTGTAAGTTGTGTCAAATTACCCAATTGGAGTGGAATTTTGCCTGAGAAATCATTGCTCCAGCCGTCTAGAACCAGGTACTTTAGCTTCTGCAGCAAGCCCAACTGCACTGGAATAGAGCCGTTCATTTCATTGTAGCTGAGATCAAGTAGCCGCAACGCTTTAAGCTGGCCGAACTCGGGAGGAATTCTTCCCATGAAACCACTACAAGAAAGATTGAGAGCGTGCAACAATGAGAGATTGCCCAGAGACGGTGGAAGCGTGCCCACGAATTTCTCAAAGATGCCCATGAATCCGTCATCCGAATAGACTTTTTGACCAGAGAGGTCAATGGCAACAACTCTTCTGCTATATGGTCTGCAGCTAATGCCATACCACGAGCAGATATTCTCCGAGTTTTCCGCCGTCCAGTTGGAGAGTAAGTCATCTGGATCCTGTGTGATGGCATTTTTTAAGGATAAGAGAGCATCAAGATCCCTTTTCTCATGGGCGTCCATGAATTCGCCTTCCTCCACCACGCGTTCAGATTCAGAATGACGACGCTGCACCAAAGTTCTTCCACCAGCCATGCGCAGCTCATATAAACCAGCTTCCGGACGATGACTCTGGGAATATGGCTTCGGATATATTGAGTAATTAAGAGACGTTGCTGCAGGTAGAAAAGCAGCCATGCACAGAAGCAACAATACCAGTAGAAGAAAATCCATTTCTCCCTCTTCGCTACAAAGTCTTGCAGAGCCTAAGAGATGTGTGGTTGTGGCCGCCTTCTCTCACACATATATATATAGCTATGCGGCGGAGTTCCCTGATAGAAGATGTGGATTTCCCACTGGAATTGCGGAGATATTTTTCCACGATGGAGTAGGTGGGTGGACAGAGAATCACTCGTACAACGTTACACCCACGGACACAGCGGTTGGTACTGTTGTAGGAAAAGTCAATGCACTTCTTTCTCTGTAGAATCACATTCCGATCAATTCAGTCGTACAGCGTTACCCCTACGCCCACGGTACCGTGCTAATCTTCCACAATGGAGTGGATCAGTCGTACAGCGTTACCCCTACGCCGATTTTGTTCTTTTGTTATGGAAAATTTCCTATTTATTTAATCTTTCTTTGGAGTCAAGTCAATACACTACTTTCTCTGTAATTATCTTACAATTCCCTTCACTTTAATTGCCTTTCCGATCCGCATACTTTTCCACGATGGAAAGAAAAGGAAAGTATGGAGAAATTGTAGCTCAGCATTGCCCCTACGCCCACGGTTCGTTGTAAGATTTGAAAAGCCAACCGAAAAGTATAGAATGAACATAAGTTTATAATTTAGTAATGAATCTTATCCCGTCATTTGTTTATTTATTAAAATGATATAATGACCTTTAAACAAAATTAATGTAAATTATTAAATAAATATATTATGAAAAATTATAAAATTAATATTTTAATTGAAATATATATAAATAGATAGATAGACGTATTGTTTTTTATTTATGTAGGTAAGTGATTTATTTTGAAATAGTGTTTTTAAATTTTTAATTTAATTATTATAATCAGTACAAATTTAGTTTTAGATATTATAATTTAATATTTTTTATATTATTTATTTTAGAATTTTACGTATATTATTTTTTAACATTATTTGTTTTATATTTAATAATAAATTTTAAAATTTCTATTTTTTTTTGTATTTATCTTTGCATTTGTTTACTTGGCCCCTACCATATATACAAAAATATTTGTGTTTTAGAGGAAAACGTATCTTTATGGATACTAATGTTATAAAACATTTTGCCCTCCAGAAGATTTGATTCCTCTCAATGCTTCGGTCATAAATTAAAATGGATTCTCTGTTAGCTCTTAATAATATTCTCTATATTATACACTTTCACATTTTTATATATAAAAATATTTTTATTTTATTAAAATCTTAATAATACTTATAGTTATATATGTTATATTTTTGGTTGACATGTTTTATAATTTTTAAAATTTAATTTTTATTGTGATGTGCACATTATCTATATATATATATAGTGTCCAATGGTGGCGTTAATGTGAGTAATGAGATGACTTCAGGGGTTGTGGCCGCTACCCTCGAATGTGATGTACATTAATGAAGAGGGGGGCACTGCCAGCCCCCTGCATGCATTCACATGCAAGACCTTAGATGACTTCAGCTCATTATAAACCTCTCCAAATGATGTCTTGTGGAGCAATTAGTAGTTGATTGAGAGCAGGAGGTGAGGCTAGGTCCTCAACCTCCCTATGTGTGCTTTCTATTCCAGTTAATGGTGAAGTGGTGAATGGTGCTCTAACTTCTTTGTGATGGGGGGTTTGGTTTTTGTCTATTTATCTAGATTGGGAAGTTTTGGCAGCCTATCTACATCTTTCACTTGGGGGTCTCCATGTAATTGTAATGTCTAGGTTTGTCGCTAAATTTCGTGTTAATATTAATGAGTGTCATCCAGTGAATTATAAGGTTTGGGCTAGAGGGTTTCTTTGGTCTTCGCTTCCTAGGTGTCTGAGAGTTCTTCGTGACCTAGGTTCACTGTACTATGTGTGTTTTGGAATATGTTTATTAGTGTTGGGGAAGGGGCCTTTTTTAGAGGCTTCCGTGACTACTATACAACACCAAAGTGATTCCCTCGAATATGGGGTTTCTATCACGGGTTTCTAATATGATCTAGTGGGTTGGAGATATGGCTCTATTGTGGATGCCTAGTTTTATTTATTTTTCTTTACAAAGAATAGGTATTCTCACTAGTAGCTCCAGGTGTGCCCTCTCGGTTTTGGACATGTCCCCTAGGAAGAAAATGCGTTTTAGGGGTGGGGGAGCGGGCAAAGAGGAGTGAGGATTTTTATCATGACTAAGTTAGCACATACTTTAATGTAGTTCTACCAGAAATAAGGAAAGAGATATGTAAATTCGAAACTCAAGCTCGGGTGAACAAACAACCCCACTTTGATTCAAAAATCTTGGAGGACATGTCTACTTCAATTCCTCACCCTGGACACACTAGAAGAAGGAAGAAACAATATCAAAACTCTATGGCCTTGCATTGGCAAATGAAAACCCTATCGGAACTTGTCCTAAAGGACAAACAAGTGGAATTCTATAATGTCTTTTCCACCCTATAAGATATCAAGAGAATGATTATAAATCAATGCTTCTACTTGGACAAAATTGATGCATGTCTTTCTCAGGTTGAGGAACATATTCTATGCGAACTTGATAACAAGTATCTACCAGACTCGCTAGGTTTAAGTGCAAGGGCTCCTTTGCCAATTTCTTCCTCTGAAAATGATTGAAATCTACTGTCTGTTAGCTTTCCCGCTTTTTGTCGATTCAGTTTTGGTTCAACTTAGTCAAGACGACTTACGCTTTTATGATGTCTTTAGGTCTTAGTTATCTATATGTCGGATTTGGTGTAGCACTTTATTTTGTGGATTTTTGTAACCATGGATATCTAGAGAAATGTTGGCTTATTAGTCTCATGGTAGGTGATTTGAGGAAGAGTGAAATCCTCATAGGGTAATCTAGCACAACTATATAATCCTAGTTGTTTTTATAATACAAAGTATCAGTTTACAAGGAAAAAATACGAAATTCAAAAATTTAATGGCTACATATGCAAATCGTTATTTTAATATATATAGTAAAATATATCTTAATTTATAATTATTAAATTATTATTTTTTAATAACATTTATAACTAAATTTTTTATATATTTATTAATTATACGCTGTAAAATATCATGATTATGAATGTGAATCAGTATTATTATTTTTTAAATTAATAGTTCTACTGTCTGAGAATGTCTTCAAAACAAAGTACAATATCTAGCCATGTAGTGGCTGCTCATAATACCTTGTAGGTGGTCTCAATCTACCTTGAGGGAAACCGTATTTTTAACCACCTACACATTAAAAGTATTCTTGTAAAACAAACATTGTTACTATATCTTGATAGACCAAAACATAGCTATAATATAAGATAACCATGTATCATTCTAACCAATTAAGATTTTGAGGAAGCATCAAGTGCTATGTCATTGGCACTAGAACCAGGAGGAGCAGGAGGATCATATTCACACTAAAGATGGCCTTCTAAATGTGCTAGCCTTGCATCCAATCTATCCAAAAAGAAACATTGAATTCTCAAAGCTCTTTTAATGTCCTCTAGGGAGGAAAATTCAATATATCTCTCATCTTGTTTGTTTTTTAACACCCTACCAAGCAATTCCTTCATCTAGCAATGTAATACTATAGAATTGAGATATTGTTTCCTTTGACCCCTGGTGTGACCAAGGTCAGGAACCTAGTTAGAGACCTCTTCTAAAATATTTCAATCAGAAAAGGCTTGGCATTTTGCATCAAGCAAGGGCTCTAGGTTACAAATTTCATGATGAGTCTCAGTGGAAACAACAACAAAAAAAGTCCCAACAACTTCCTTTGCATGTTATTGAGCCCAATTCCCTAAGGGCCCTAACTGCCACTTCCCCTACGACTGCGCATACGATATCTTGGCGGCATATCACATAGGTATAACACTCTCCTAGGGTTCTAGCAAAGGAGTGTAGAGACAGGGGAAGGTAAGAAATACCAATCTAGGTCAAGCCAACTAACATAACAGTACAAACTGACCACAGAGCCAAGATAAAAAGTGGAGAAAGGAACAAGCCGG
This sequence comes from Pinus taeda, assembly GCA_000404065.3. Classification (NCBI taxonomy): domain Eukaryota; kingdom Viridiplantae; phylum Streptophyta; class Pinopsida; order Pinales; family Pinaceae; genus Pinus; species Pinus taeda. Next base: position 7,724 of record APFE030330866.1, on the reverse strand, counting down.
GGAATGATAATCACACTACATAGTTTAGAATAATTTAATCTATTGCCTATAACACCCAAAAAATGGAGCCGATACCACACTCAAACATAGGAAATTACACTGCAATGTTAGTTACCCCTCTACTACTTAAATTATTCAGGTCGAAAGGAGAACACAAGAGAGCCAATACCAAGGTGTCCAATACATAATCGAAATTTTCGAGCCTACTAGTAAACAGGGTCTTTGACCACCCTCTAGTGTGAGATCCCAACATAATAAAAACCAGGCCTATGAGGCTAAATCACTCAATCCCATACCAATTAACAAGGAAAGAGAGTAATAACAGGTGTACTATGATCTGAGCAGATGTGAACAATGGAACTAGGAAATCATCCATCTCTTCCCCTTTACCATTTTTCTCTCCGCCTCTGCAGCTCCACTAAAATTCACTGCCACCTCATAAACCTTGTTTTCACACATCCAGATAATGCCTGACAGCCACAAGATGGCATTTTTACACTTCCACAAAATACAAGTTGAGCAATTTGTTCCACTTCCAAATCAAACACATGAAAAATAGAAAAATCCTCACCCTTTCCCTCTTACAGTGGTAACTTAGGCTTTCCTCCACACATAGGCATTTCGCTCCTCCTTTTCGTGAATGCATAACCTCTCCATCTCTATCTCACGAACCATATTAAGTTTGTTGCAAATGCTCGCATGCTTGTACGTGCATGGGGTGAACCCACCCCGACCCTCCCCTAATTCACAAATGCCCAACTCCTTGAGAGAGTGGTGGGCTTGCCCCTCGAGCCTTCTATTCATCTCATTTCCCACCCCATCACAGAATTATTTAAAAAAAATTAGTGAGAAATACATGTTATTATTTTTCCTTCAAAAAAACTTTTAATTTTATTAATAAAAACAAAATTACAATGCCAAATCCCTATTAGTGACAAGATTAACATTGTTGTATTAACTTTGTTGTTTAGAAATTCTTAGTTGAATATACTTTAAAAATAAAATAAAATTAATTAAAAAATAACTAAAAATAATTAAAAAATAATAATAATATTAATTAATTACAATATAATAAATTGAATTTGGAAAAAATTTAATATTTTATTTATTTTTTATTTAACAACATTATATTTTTTTTATAAACATTTTTGGATTTAGTAAATTTTAAGAACACCACAACATTGCTTCATATAAAGTTTACATTTAAATGCTTAAAATTATACAAAGAAAAATATAAGTCTACTGATATGTACATGAGAATGGTGAGAGACAAACTAGTTTATCAAGAAGATATAACAAAAGGCAATATACATTATATATTGATTTTTTTAGCAATATGACATGATTTTATATAAACATTTCATTAACTCCAAAAAAAATTAATATGTTTGGTTAAGGTTGTGTCAGGTTGTCTTTTTATTTATCATGTTAATTACATTATTGGCCTATTTAACCTAGTCTTTGAATGTATGCAAATTTGAATCAAGAACAAGTTTAAACATCATTTTTTTAGATTTTTTAAGTAATTATTACTAAATTAAAGGATGTAATTGCTAGTGAAATTGTAATTTTTTACATCATTTTTTTAGATTTTTTAAGTAATTATTACTAAATTAAATGATGTAATTGTTGGTGAAATTGTAATTTTTTATTATTCAAGTTATAATTTTAAATGTATAGAACCTCATAAAAAAACATTGAATTCACTTGAAATATGCATTACAGTTTCAATAATTCTTTTAAATTTTTAGTTGAATTTAAAAATGATAAAAGATATGAAATATATTAAAAATTGATTTTTGAAACTACTTGTTTAACTTTATTTTAAACTAATGATATCTATTTTTAATTGAGATTTATTTTAATTTTTGTTTTTGACTTTGGAGATGCCTCAATTGATGGTGGGGTTTTTGTAATTAAGCATGACATTCTTATGAATGTTATTTCTTACCATGAGGGAACATAGCATCATAAGGAATGATTTCATCTTAAATTCCCAAACGTTGGGATGAATTTATGCAATTCCAAAAATTTCCAAAATTAGCAAAAATGTTTTTTCAATCTTTATTTAGAAAACCCTTTATTATCATCTACAATCCGCTCCCTTTCAAATAAATTTAGGACATATTGTTAGCTTATTTGTGTTTCCATTGATGTCATATGTTGAGGTCACGTAGTCATGAGTCTATATGTCAAGTCTTGAGTCTATTGTATATTTGTTGAAGGTTGTCATACTGATGTAACTTGTTGTAATAACTCTAGAAGGTCTGTAGCAGAGGTGTCATGAGGTAACAATGTCTCACCTGAAGCTGCGTTACACTTCTACTAGAGGTTTAGTTGATGATATGTGTGATGTCTTGTTAAGGTTATGCAATTAGGTTCCCGATGTCAAGATGAGTTTGTAAGGATGGTTTACAAGTCATTTCACTCCCCTGAAGCTTTGTGGAAAGTTTAAGGATTGGATCCTTGTTTTAAGCCATGCTCTGCCCTAGTCGCATGGAAGGAGGCATCAGAGTGACTGGAACAGTCCAGTCACATGGAGAACAAGTGCATGTGAGTGACCAATTCTTCGAGTCGGCTTTGTCTAGGCCAATGCGTGCGATCGAGGAACTATGAGTTTATCTCTGAATTTCTCGCACTCTTTTGGAAATTAATTTGTCTTTTATGGAGTCTCGTGTCAGAATTTTCCAAAAAAATGTCGAAATAAGTCATGGGGCCTCTAGAAGGTGGTTAAAGTTGAAATCATCAAAGGGCTAGTGGAAGTAGTCGTTTAATATGGTCAAGATGTCAATCTCAAACATTTTTTAAGTGTGAAAAATTTTGTGTGAGCTTCTCCATTTGAAAATTTAATTGACTTAACCATCTCCAAATTCTACAAATATGAGAATGAAAGAAGCTCATTTGTTGCTTCAAAAGAAGGGTGTGTGAGGGAGTGTGCATGATTTGTAAGTGCACAACCATTGAGTTTTGCAGCGAGTTCAAAATTTCAAAATTGTAGTGTGATTCAAAGAATAATCTTCAGCAAAATTTCAGAGTAGTGTGCAGTGATTGAAAATCAGTTTAGTGAGTATGTGTGGAGAGAAGTTTTCTCTCAATTGGAGTGTGGATTTTGGATGCATGATTTTGTATATTTGTTGCATGTTCTGTGTATGCAACAATATTCTCATTTCTGAATCATATCATTTTAGAGTATAATTGTTTGTGTTTGGAGTGGGAGCTTCAAGATGAGTACATGTTATTTGTCTATTGTAGGAGTGGGTACTACAAGTTGGTTGTGGCCAAAATTTCTCGTTCATTCAAGGGGTGGGTATTCCATTGCTAGTGCGTGCTAGCTAATGTAATGTAATGAGAAAATTTTGAAGAAGTAGCTAATAAGAAGAAGCAATAAATAGTTCAGTGGCTTTTTTCCCTTGAGGGGGTTTTATTTACCTAAAATATAAGTGTCTATATCTGATGGTTATTTGTGTTTTTCATGTGCTTGATTATGTTGTATATTTCTGAAGTTAATTTCTCAAGAAGTTTTATTTGTAAAAAATATTTTTATATTTTCGTAATATTGATTCACCCCTCATCTCCCCCTCCCCCCTCTCTCATTTTTACTTATGTCTAACAATTAGTATCAAAGTCAGATCCTTTGTTGTAGATTGATCACTAAAAGAAGAATTCAAGAAGGGACAATGGTTGGCCATGATGTGAAAGTTCCATTCTTTTATGGTGAAAACTACAACTTATGGAAGATGAGAATGGAGGGGTGCCTCATTAGTTTAGGTGTTGATGTTTTCTATACTATGGTGACTGGTTATATTGCTCTTGATGTTCTTCCTTTAGACCCTGATGGAAATAATATTTTTCAAAACAATGAAAAGGCCAGAAATGCCATTATTGCAGCACTTAGTGAGACTTAGCTAACAAAAGTCACGCATTGTAAATTGGAGAGAGGAGTTTAAAAAAAAATTGAGAATAGCTATGAAGGTGATGAGAAGGTGAAGAAAGCGAAGCTCCAACCCTATAGGATAAGGTTTGAGAGCTTGAAAAAGAAAGAAGATGAAACTATTGCAGAATATTTCTACAAGATTGAATTAGTAACAAATCTGATTAAGAGCATAGATGAAAATTTTGAAGATGAAATCATTATTGAGAAAATATTTAGGTCCTTACCAACAAGATTTAATCCAAAGGTTTCTTCTATTCAAGACATGTCATATTTGAGCACTCTCACTATGGAGCAATTTCTTGGAACTCTTACAACTTATGAGATGCGAATTGTTGAAGAGAAATATGAATCTAGTGAAGCTGCATTCAAATCCTCCAAGAAGGTCAAGGGTATTACCAAAAAGCTCAAGAAAATTCCAAAGAAAATCAAGGAAGAGGAAGAATACTCTATTAGTGAATATGTTGAAGAATTTGCTTAGTTTGACAATAAATTGAAGAAAGAAACTGGAAGGTATGAAGGTATGCTTCCTTTCAAGTATTTCGAATGTAGAGTAGTTGGAACTTTTTCTACAAAATGTACACACAAAAGAAGTAAAAATGATATGAAGAGCAAGGATAAAATCTAGGAATTTTGAAAATCTAAAGTTCAAAAGAGATGGACCTGTTACTCCAAAGAAGAGAGTGATATTTTAGATGAAACCATTGAGAAATACTCATCAGAAGTAGAGGAAGAGAACAATGAATGTGTTCTTATGGATTTTGAGTACAAATATGAATAAGATCTAGAATATAGAGAGATTGATTATGAAGTGGAGATCATTTTGCATTTGATCAGTTGTACAAAGCTAAAAACAAAAATAAGGAGATGAAAGGGGAAATATGCAAACTAAAGGGGAATACACCCCCTTTGGTGTTTGATTCTTTGAAGATCCACTGGGATGAGATTGATAAATTCAAGGAAAGTTTGATGCAACAAAATGTGGTTCTACAAAATAATCTAGTTGAGTTAGAGAAAGAAAATGAACATTTGAAGTAGAATGTTGGAGGAGCTCCTATTGCACGCACTCATGAAGAAGGCATCATCTACTTAAAGAGAGAATTGGAAGAATAAAAGATGAGAGAAAATGTTCTCACCAATCACGTGGAAGAATGGAAAGAAAATTGTCACAAACTTAAAGCAAAAATTATTGCTTTAGGGGACAATATTTCAAAAGAAGAAACTAAAGCATGTTTAGATCAAAAATTTATCAAGGAATATGAAACCTTGAAAAATAGTCTCAACATGCAAAGGTCACTGGAGGACAAAAATGGTTTGGGATACAAGTCTCCTCTACAAAATGCTAAAGATCAGCCAAGTACCAATTATACAGATGCATTGGAGGGTAAAGAAAATCAATCAAATATTGTTGCAACTAGCAAGAATGTGCAAAAGAATGAAGCTGAAATAAAATCAACATAAAATCAACAAGTGAAACAATCAAGATCGCTCCTCCATCATGGCAACAAAAATTTAGGTATCCTACTCAATTTAATGGTTACTATTTTGCATGTAATCATTTTTCACACAAATCCATGAGTTGTAGATTGAAGTTGTTGCCTAGAAGAAATGTTGATAGATCAATAATTTATCAAAGGCCATTTATTTTGCATGCTAATGGAAATAATTATTTTTCTCCACTAATGAATGAGATCGAGTGTTTCATATGCAATAACTTTGGTCACAAAGCTAGTGAGTGCAAATCTAGCCTTCTAAATTCCTCCATGCATCATACTAAAGAGAAATCTAATCAACATAAAGTTGAGAAAAGATAGAAGAAAAAGGTTGAAAATTGTGAGCTTGCTTTGATAGCTCATGATCATCATCAACAATAGCTGATCTATAGTGGTTGTTCCAAGCAAATGGCCGATGATAAGAGAAAATTCTTGTAGCTAAAAGAGTATCAGAAAGGTGATGTCAGTTTTGGAAATGATGCAACAGTTCCCATTAGAGGAAAAATAACAACTAGATTGGACAAGAAGACCAAAGCTCAAAATGTGCTTTATGTTGATGGTTTGAAGCACAATCTCCATAGTGTTAGTCAGATGTGTGATAATGGGCATGAAATGATTTTTAGATCTAAAGAGTGTGATATCAAAAGTTCTAAATCAGGAATGATAGTGGCAAAGGCCATTAAAAGTGACAACAACATGTATATTTTTTATGACACTAGATACAGTTACTATATGACAAAAAATAAGAATCTTGGCTATGGCATAGAATATTGGGAGCAATTTTAATATCTTAGAGAGTAGTTGGGAGTTGTGCCTTTTCGAAGGTATTGAGGAGTTTTTCATGGAGTTTGTTGTTGTCATATGACTGCCACCAAGAGCACTTTCAGTTGCAAAATTTAAAAAATGGGTGGTGATTGGTTGGTTGCATGCTATTCAAGGCATTATGAATTGTTTGCTTGCTTCTTCTTGCTTATGGGTTGCTTCTTCATGTATATTGCTTCTTCAAGATGGTGTGGCCTTATATATATTTAGGGGGAGAATGTTTAACAGCTTAGGGGGAATATTTGTTGCACCTCCTCAGGGGAAGGATCTCATTTTTTTCTTTGTATTACATTGTTGTTATGTATTTTTATCTTCCCATGTAAATATTATATAATTTTTTATTAATAATTAAACAATTATTAATTAACATTCTTAAATATTTTTATTTATTAAATTTATATACAAAATAAGATAAAAAGAAAAAAGTAGAATGAGGTTTTTTTATTTATTTAATGTTATGTACAAAATAAGATAAAAATATAAAGAAATTTATAATGTCCAAATACAAAAGTTATAAAATTATAGCTATAAAATTTCTAGAATTATAATAGGGAAATTAACCTAATTAAATTTATACCATCTTTATCATATTTAGGTGTAATTTAATTAAATAATATTTTCGTCCTTATATAATTTTGAGTATGTTTATGAATTTCAGTTATTTAAAATGTATTTTTTAATATATAAATAAATTAATGTTAAAAAAAGATGGATTAAAATTCAATTAAACTTGCACTTCGAATTCCAGAAGGTATCTATTAGAGTTGGAGCAAAATTGAGTGAAATTTAGTTTCTTTAGAAAAAACAAAAATATTTATGAATATAATATTTTATTTGGATATAGTAACTATTAGCATAGATTTATCTTAAGCCTAGATCTAGTAAAGGTTGAGATGGATCAAATCTCCTCCTGTGTAAAATTTTTTAGAGTGCAAAACTTAAAAAATTGTTTACATGTCTAAAGATTTGATGCTTCTTAATAGTTGATTGATTATGCTTAAGATGGATTTTAATTAAAACATTTAAAGTAGTCTCATTATTTTATATTTTGGCTTTCTGGATCAGACAAAGAAAAGGAAAAAGAAAATATCTAAAAATTCTAGAATCACATTCAGTCGTGCAGCGTTATCCCTACACCCACGGTACCGTGCTAATCTTCCACAATGGAGTGGGTGGGTCGATACCTTACAATTTCCCATTGGAAACGCCCGCCTACTTTTCCATTCCACGAGAGTGGGTGGGTTGACAGACAGAGAAAAGGAGAGTATCGGGAAATTGTAGAATCACATTCCTGTCAAATCACTCGCACAGCGTTACCCCTACGCCCACGGTGGGTGGTACCTTGGTAAGCCTTTAACCAGAGGGAAAGAAAGAAGTGAAATGGTAATAAGTGGTAAAATGTTAAATTGTAGAATTGAAATCTTTATCAGTAGGACGATTTGTTGGCTGTAAGATTTGAAAAGTCAACTGAAAACTAT
>APFE030330854.1:3849-34808 GCA_000404065.3 Pinus taeda | reverse complement strand
CCCATGTAGTGCCCATATTGTTACTATTGTGCCCCATAGAAGCCCACTATTATTATTATTGTGCCCTTACATTATTATTGTTATGTCGGCTCTAGTTATGTTATGACCCCTTAGACTCCTATATATAGAAAGGAGGTCTTTTCATTTGTATCATCGAAGAATTGTTCATTTATGTAATGTAAAGGAGGTTGCCCCCTCGAAGAGGCTGAATTCTAAGGCGTTGATCTATCTTTTCTATCTTTCTTGAGCTGGTTTCATAACACCTTTTGTGGATTACATAACCATACATTTTCCAAGTGTTGGAAAAGAATAGAAACACACAAAAGGATGATGCGTGAAAAACCCTCTCAATATTGTTGGGTGTAGAGCTTGATTATCTTCTGTATTCAAAGGTTTCAGCCGGATGTATACTCCAAGAAGACTGTACAACCCTCCATGTGGGGGGGGGGGGGTGCGGGGGTAAACTCCCTGGCTGGGGGGTATGGGGGTCTGAGGCCAGTGGTCCCCCAGCGGGTGGTTCAGGGGAAACACCCCTACAACTAAAAATAGATGTATAATTACCTTGTAAAAGTCTAGTAATTTCTAGTCAATCTAGGCCATTCATTAGGCAGGTGATCTGATGGTAGAAGTTATGTTTAATTTAGGGGTTTTTTTCCATAGAAGGCAACCCCTCACTATATATGAGGGAATTGTATTGCATCTATGTATATCTGTATTCTGAGGAAGATAGAGGACATTAAGAGAGAAGAGGATGTTACAACAGATCTACTGTAGGTTGTATCTCTTCAGTTTGCTAGATAATATAATAAAAGAAGGATTGGCTGTTTATTTATGGATGTAGCCCAAACTAGGTGAACCACGTATATCTGTGTCTCTCTTGTTTTATGCATTTTCTATGTTTATATTTCTACAATATTTTATGTGTTCCATATATAATTTTCTAACAACCGGTATCAGAGCCGAAGGTCTATTTGGCTGATAAACTCGCAGGAGAGAAGGGTTCCTGGTTCGAGTGGGAGCAATGGCAGAAGATGGTAGGCTTAGGGTCGAAAAATTCAACGGCAAAACTACCAGCTATGGAAGATGCAGATGGAAGATTATATATATTAGAGAGATTTGTACCTACCATTGAGCAGAAAGACAAAGAAGTCGATGAGTATGATAGACATAGAATGGGATATTCCTAACGAAAAGGCACTTGGAACAGTATGGTTGTGCCTAGCGGCATCGGTAGCTTTTAATATTTCCAAGGAAATAAAAAAAGAGGGCTTAATGTTGGCATTGGGAAAACTATATGAAAAACCCTCGGTCTCATATAAGGTAGTTCTTATGAAGTGTTTATTGAATATGAAGATGTCAGAAGGTGGATCTGTTGCAGACCATTTAAATGATTTTAATATAGTTACAAGTCAATTAAGTTCTGTAGGGGTAAATTTTGATGATGAAGTTAGGGCTCTGTTATTTCTTTTCTCATTGCCAAAAAGTTGGAATGGCTTAGTTATTGGCATTAGTAACTCTGTCTCTGGATCTAGTACTTTAATGTTTGATGATGTTGTCGGTGTAATCCTTAGTGACGAAATGCGATGGAAAATCTCCGGTGAGACATGAGGCAATGCTTTGATTGCAAAGACTAGGGGAAGAAAAATGGAAAGAGGAAAGAACCTAGGATATTTTAGTAAGTCAAGAAAAGGAAGATCCAAGTCCAGATCAGGGATAGTGTGATGGAAATGTGGGAAGAAAGGACACCTGTAGAAACATTGCAAGCCTCGGAAGGGAAAAGAAGGAGACGTGCAACAAGAAACTAATCATGAAGCGAATGAAATAGGTGATGTGTTGCAATATTCTTTGATTGTTTCATTAGAAAATATTATGGATGCCTAGGTGGTATACTCAGGGGCCTCATTCCATGCCTCACCTGATAAGAAACATTTTCATGATTATGTTCAAGAAGAATTTGGATAGGTTTGATTGGGTGATGATAAACCCTGTAAAATCATTGGAATCGGTATAGTTTTAAAAAAACAACAAAATGGAAATCAATGGCTATTGAAGGAGGTAAGGCATGTTCCAGATCTGATGAAAAATCGGATTTCAACAGGGCAGTTGGGAGGTCAAGATTGTGTAAGTACTTTCATAGATAAAACCTGGAAGGTCACTAAAGGATTCCTGGTAATAGCGAAAGGAGGAAAGGTTGGTACATTGTATTTATGAAATGGTATTTCTGGTTCTGTTAATGCTTTAACCTCTACATGAGTAGATACAACATTGTGGCATCATAGGCTCGGGCACATGAGCGAGAAGGGGATGTAGATTCTTCACTCAATAAATTTGTTGCCAGGTTTGAAGCATGTTGATTTAAAATTCTATGAGAATTGTTTTTATGGAGAAAAAAAAAGAGTCGGATTCGTTAGAGTTGGGAAAGAAAAGAAGAGAAAAAAATTGTTCCTTGTGCATATAGATGTATGGGGACCCGCTCAGGTATCATCTCTTGGTGGCTTTCATTATTATGTTACCTTTATTGATGATGCTATGAGAAAAACTTGGATTTATTATATTCAAAATAAATATGATGTATTTGATGCTTTCAAGAAATGGAAAGCTTTGGTTGAAAATGAGACATGAAGAAGGTTGAAGTGACTCATATTGGACAATGGAGGTGAATATTGCAGCAAAGAGTTTGATAGATACTATTCAGAGAATGGAATTCATAGAGAGAAGATAGTTCCAGGAACACCACAAGAAAATGGTGTGTCATAAAGGATGAGTAGGACAATCATGGAGCATGCAAGGTGCATGAGATTGCATGCAAGATTTCCTTTACAATTTTGGGCAGATGCTGTAGACACTGCTATTTATCTAATAAATAGAGGGCCTTCAAGCTCCTTGCATGGTGGTATTCTAGAGGAGGCATGGAAAGGTAAAAAGGTAAACTACTCTTTTATAAAGGCTTTTGGTTGTGAAGCCTTTGTCCACATTAAGAAAGAAAATAGAACAAAGCTTGAGGCAAAATCAAAGAAATGTAACTTTATTGGATATGGTGTTAATGATTTTGGTTATCGCTTATATGATTATGAAAATCACAAAATCATTAGCAGTAGAGATGTAATATTCAATGAAAAGGTCTTGTATAAGAATGAGTTGTAGGAAAAGACATAGGAAAAAGGAAATAGAGAATACACAATGCTTGACGATATCACAGGAAAAGTGATGGTGCTTGAAAATCATAATGGTCAACATATAGAAAAACAACCACAATAGCAACAAGCACCTCAAACACCTGACAGTGGTGTTAGAAGATCTACTAGGATAAGTAGAGCCCCTGAACGACACTCTCCTTCGTTATATTATGTATTGTTGACTGATTCTGGTGAACCAAAATGTTATGAAGAAGCAGTGCAGGTAGAAATCGGGAAGAAGTTAGAGCAAGCCATGAAAGAAGAGATGGACTCCTTAGCACATAACTAGACTTGGGACTTAGTAAGGTTTCCTGCAGGTAAAACAACATTGTAGAATAAATGGGTTTACAAGTTAAAGGAAGAAGATGGAGGTAGAAAAAGGTATAAAGCTAGACATGTCATCAAAGGGTTTGCACAGAAAAAGGGTATAGACTTTGATGAGATATTTTCTCCTACTGTGAAAATGAATTCAACTAGAACTATTCTAAGTCTAGTAGTTGCCGAAGATTTACATCTTGAGCAGTTAGATGTAAAGACAACCTTTCTCCATGGGGATTTGGATGAACATATATATATGCAACAACCACAAGGATATGAGGTAAAAGGGAAGGAGAAACTAGCTTGTAAGTTGAATAAGAGCTTGTATGGCTTAAAATAGGCTCCAAGGGAGTGGTATCTAAAATATGATAGGTTTATATCTGAACAAGGTTATACTAGGTGTCACTCTGATCATTGTGTTTATCTCAAAAGGCAAAATGATGGTAGCTATATTATATTCTTATTGTATTTAGATGACATGCTTGTTGCAGGTTCTAACATGCAGGAAATAAATGTGGTCAAAAGGAAATTGGCAAACTCGTTTGCAATGAACGATTTGGGTGTTGCAAAACAAATCCTTTGTATGAGAATAACTAGAGACGAGAAGAATTGAAAATTAAAATTGTCTCAAAGTGTGTACATAGGAAAGGTGTTGAAAAGGTTTAATATGCAGAATACAAAACCAGTTAGTATCCATTTCAAATTAAGTAAGGAGGTGTGTCCCAAGACTCAGGAAGAAATGGCTCATATGTCTAAAGTTCCATATGCATCAACAGTTGGAAGCTTAATGTATGTAATGGTATGCACAAGGCTTGATATTGCACATGTAGTGGGAGTTGTAAGAAGGTACATGAATAATCCAGGAAAAGAACATTGGATGGCGATGAAGTGGATTCTCAAGTATTTGAGAGGTACCACAAATCAAGCATTATGCTTTGGTGGTTCAAACATTACTCTACAGTTATATTTTGATGCAGATATGACGAGTGATAGACATAACAGGAGGAGCACTACAGGATATGTATTTACTGTAGGTGGAACAACTGTCAGTTGTTTTCAAAATCCAAAGTGTTGTTGCACTTTCAACAATAGAAGCAAAGTATGTTGCTGCTACAAAGGCTAGTAAAGAAATGATTCGGTTAGGTTCTTGGATGAATTGGGTAAAAAGCTGGAGTTTGGCAGGTTATATAGTGACAGCCAGAGTGCCATACATCTTGCAAAGAACTCTGCATTTCATTCCAAGACTAAACATATACAGCTCAAGTATCATTTCATATGGTCAACAATGGAAGGTGGACAAATGAAGTTGGAAAAGATACACACTAGCCAGAATCCTGCAGATATGTTAACAAAAGTTGTAACCAGGGAGAAACTAAGAATCTACTTAGTTTCAATTGGTCTTCAAGTATGATGAAGAAGATGAGAAACAACGATGTCGAAAGTGGATTTATTGTCTAGCAAACGAAGTAGCGCTCGAGTTGTTATAATCAGTCTCCAAGTGGGAGATTGTTCGGTGTGGAGCTGGATTATCCTCTGTATTCAAATGTTTTGGCTGGATGCATACCCGAAAAAGACTATACATCCCTCCATGTCGGGGGTGGGGGGCACTTGTCCCCCCGGCAGGGTTCGGGGGCAGTGTCCGCGATGGTAAAAATAAATGTAAAATTGCCTTGTAAAAGTCTAGTAATTTCTAGTCAACCTAGGCCGTTCATTAGGTGGATGATATGATAGTAGAAGTTGTGTTTAATTTATGGTTTTTTCCCTAGAAGGAAACCCCTCACTATATATGAGGGAATTGTATTGCGTCTATGTATATCTATATTCTGAGCGAGGAAGAGAGAGGAGATTGTGATCGAAGAGGGAGTTACAGTAGATCTGCTGTAGGTTGTATCTCTTTAGTTTGCTGGATAATATAATAAAAGAAGGACTAGATATTTCTCCATGGATTTAGCCCAAACTGGGTGAACCATGTATATCTATGTCTCTCTTGTTTCATGCGTTTTCCGTGTTTATATTTATGCAATATTTTATGTGTTCCATTGTTCTGTAATATATAATTTTCTAACAAATAGTAGGTAAAGTAGATCTAGAAGAAGAAGACCTATTTCACTCGTTGCGATAGAAGTGGGCATTGATGAGCCACTTTTTGGAGGCTCCATCCAGAGTAGCACCTTAAAGACAAAATGTCGGTGCATGAACCAGGTGAAACAATTGTTCGACAAGAAAAACCACCACAGGAGGAGGACCCATTCACATTGATAAGTGAAAAATGGTTTCTAAATATGTTAGCTTGTCATGATGATGCTTTTTTAAATCATATGTTTCATTTTAAAATGGAAAAGTGATGGCATGTTTTCCATCACTTGTTAAGTAACAATGATGTCTGGTCTTATTTTGAGTTGCATGATAAACAATGAAAGTGATGTCATGTTTCCATCACTTGTCAAAACAAAATATTGTTTGGCCTTATTGTTGTAAATCATGTGTTGCAGTGATGATGTGTTTTCCATCACTTGTTGAAGCAACAATGATATGTTGGCCTTGTTTTCATAGCTGGGGATTTTTTTCCATTTCGATGTAAACTTGACCACCAAGTATGTGTTATAAACTCGTGGCAAGTGTGGCATGCTTGGGTCATTAGTAGCTCATGAAATTCAAGAATGTAATTTGAAAAACAATGTACTACAAGTTGTAGAGGTTGCAGGTGTTGGCTCATCTCTTAACGCTCTAAAGAACAAAGGAGAAGGAGATGGAAGTGAGACCTTTTAGGATGCTTGTGATGCAAACAAGGTACAAAAAAGTTGCAGATTATTTTTCATGCTTTTGGAGGGCCAAAAGCTCCTCATTGGGGAGGATTGATCCAAGTGGCTCCAAAGACACACACAGGACAAAGAGGGCTTATGAAAGCTCTAAAATCAAAGTGATCATAATTCTTTTGAACCAGGACCAGAGCATAGATCTTGTCATCCTAATCTCAATGGTGAGAATGGTTCGTCAATCCGAGCTCATATGAGGTTGAACGATCCATTCAAAATTTCGGTCAAAGTTGGACTATGGGCCACATTTAAGTGTTTTTCAATTTGATTGACCCCGGGGAATGAAACCTAGCTCCCAAAAGTTGGCGAATTTGTTGGATCGTTAGTTTGTCTAATATCCCCTATATTAAAAAAATTCAAAACAAATGATTATTATTAATAGAATAAAATTATATATATAAATGAGGTGGTGAGCCACCACCCCCACCACCCCAAACTATATTATAGATTTTATTATTAAAAGGTTCACTGGCCATGACCCCCATCGACCCCCACCAAACCACCATACCAAACTAATGAACCATAATCTTATTAATGGGGTGGACGGGCCACCTCTGGTGGACCCAACCCACACCCCAACACTGAACCATATGCCATAACATTAATCTGAGGCTGGCAGGGATTGAACCAATCAAGCCCACATGGGTTGGTCCACACCGGGCAGCCCCGTATAGCAACACAACACCACCATTAACACCCCAATGACCCAATCCAAAACAGTGCGCCATACACCCAGCCAACATATCCGCGGAGGTTAAGCGGCGGGTCGCCCAATGCAAACCCAACCCCGAAAAAGACATTAATGTGGTTTTTAAATAGTAAAGGCATATAAATATGGAGGGGTTGGGGTTTGACCACCGGACCTCCTCATTATAACTCAAGATTTTTACCATTGGGGCAACAACCAATCCATTGTAATATCCCCCTGAATTTTTTTATATAAACTCATTTGTCAGTTTGCCCAAGAGCATGGAGAAGCCAAGAATGTGTACATAAATTAAGATGCTAATTTTTAATTAATTTATTGTAGGTGGAAACATGAGCCTAGAGAAGACGCAAGAAGAACGATGATTGGGTGAAATTCTCAAGAGGATCAAATTTTTGCAATGTCCAAATTGGACAAATTTTATGTTGATCTTACACCTTTCAGCGACACGAACTTGATGGCACAGCCAAAATTTTGATCTAAGTACCAGATCTTCAGATGACCCAGAGGAGGGTATCTTTGAGGAATCTAGGGGTAATCTAAAAGATTCCTTAAGCCCCAGATTTCCACTTTCTCAGAATTCAGATATTTCACAGTAAATTTTACACCATTTGACACCACAAATATGATATTGTATTCAGATTTTCCACTTGACCTTTCTATTTTTTGGCCACTTTCCAAAGTGGAGTGCAGGTGTCAGTGTTCTTGTGTGAGCTATCATTTCCATGTGATTCGATAGCATGAGATCGATGGTATAACCAACTTCAGTAGTTTTACATCATTTTCTTCAAATGGCCCCAAGATGTGAGGTATATGATGTGTGTTCATGTACTTGTTTTTTATATGAGATGCATTGTGCTACACAGATCCCTATTTGATGTTTGATGTGGGATCTTGTTTTCTGACTTGTTTCATGATTCCTGCTTGATGTGACTTGAAATCATTTGTAGGATGTACTTGTTGTCATGATTCGTAATGTTTGGTTTGAAATCCATTTTTTGTTATGTTCATGGGATACTCATGTGTTGCCGTGTATGTTTTCATTGAGATCCCTTTTATGCCATGTTGGCGGGGTGCTCATTATCATCATGCATGAGTTTAGGTCATACTGATAGGAGTCCTTTTAGAATGAGAGTTCTTGCAATGGAACATCTCTTGGAGTCACTCTACTATGAGGACATTTTCCTTGTATGATAGTAACGTCACCTCTTATGTACATAATCACTATTGACAATAGTTAATGCAACAGCCTACACCATCTTGACACCAAGGCTCAGAGATGTAGTCCCTCCTGGACGAACTCCATTATCAAAGTCTTGTTATTCTATGTTGCTAATGATTGTCATGTTCCTTTTTCATTACAGCGTGCATATATGTTCACTTATGCTATTTTTGAATGAAATTCTAATCACATCACAAAAGTAAAAGATCTTTGTTAAATCTGGGAGTTGAGTCAACTCGGATCAATACATATCATCAAACACCTTTCATCCCACTTAGGATTCCTTACATAATGCCTGGTTAGTCATAAAATCATGTTGGTCACAACCTCTGTAGCTTAAATAAACAAGTGGTAATATTCTTCATCTTCTAAGCTATGTTGTGAACAAGTGAAAGGGAGCAACACACATAGAGGAAACACATGGAATGACTTTCAGTTCTTCCAACCCTGAATGTCATTGAAGATAAAATGATACGACAATGATAAGCAATCATTTAAGCTACACTAAGAGGTGTATTTCAAAATATGTGCTTTGTTTTCCATACCTAGCCTCTAAAGGGTTATGAATCAGATGGATTACTCATGCAGTACTAATATTCTATCATACCTTGGGTTTCTTAGTCTGCTTAGTTTTCTCCTCAGTTCCTTGAGAGTCGTCTATCATTGGATCCTTCTTTGTGGCCCCTAAGAGACATAATTGTGTAGTTTCAGTGGGCAGTGACTATTACGAGATGAGGCCCTTGGAGGACACATTTACATATTTTTAGGATGCAAGGAACTGCTATGGGATGAGGCCCTGGGAGGACACATCTACACAATTTTTAGGATGCAAGGGAGACTAGGTAGTCAAGGGACAAAACTACATAGAATCTAGTGATGGAAGGAGATTGGAGGAAACTACTGCATAGTTTTGAATGCTAAGGGAGATTGGGATTTTTGTGCATTGCATAGTTCCAACAGGTAAGGGAAAATCTTGAGGGTTACATATGAGAAGTGTTCAGTTTAGGAAAGTTGGATGAGGCTCGATTGCTAAGGAAACTCTGAAATTTGGCCAACTATGGGATCAATGGAATTGACGTGAACAGTGATAAAAATTGTCTACGATCACACACTTGAACACTTAGCATTATAAGATAGACCATTCAGAACATATTACACATACTTTGCTTTATGAAACAACCTTTGTGGTAGCTTACAACAAGTGCAGCTCCGATTATATACTTTGGGAGGATAAAGGTGACACTTGTGTAAGAGTGTATGAAATGAGTGTGAAGCATATCTATGTAGTGAGGACAACCCATTCTCATAAACATTTCCCCTTGAAGCAAAAGAAACCTCCCTTTGCATGACAAGTGATAATCCCCATGCCCAAAGATGACGCATTCTATGTCAATATAAAAGCATGATTGACTCTTAAGATCGAAAAGGGGATCTTGAGATCATCAACATACCAACATGCGACTAAGGAATGATTGATCACAATATCCATAGTAGTCTCTAAAATTTAAGTGCATGCCAAAATTCTGCAGGGTGTTGCAGCTACTGCAACAGAGCCTTCACCTTCTTACTAACTTCTTTTTCAACCATTGTCTTAAAATATACGAACTTGGAGAATGTCTCATATTTCTTGCACATGAAGAAGATCCAACACTTCCGTGACAGGTCATCAATGAAAATGAAAAAATATTTGTGTCTGATAGTGGAGGTTCTTGAGAAAGGTCCATAAACATGATAGTGGATCCTTTCTAGTATTGCATGTGCTTTGTTGTTCCAATCATGAAATGTGGATTTTATGTACTTCCACAATGTACATCCTTTGCGTACATACTACTACTTAAGTTCTCCTTTAGGGAGGCCAATGGTTATTTTTGTATAATATTAAAAGTATCATGATGTAAATGGCCAAATATTTTCTGACAAAGTTTGTCGACATCATGACCTACACTTTCTCCACTTTAGTGCTTAATGCAGAATAGTCTTCCACATCTAGCTTATACAAGTTCTTCACATGAACCTTGATTTGCTTCATCAGCCCCATGCCTACGTGTCTCAGGAATGCTTTTCCTTTGATGAATATCACTTCACAACCATGGTCTTCTAAAACTGTAACAAAGATGAGATTTTTATTTAGGCCTAGAACAAACATGACATCATTGATCCTGAGACATGATCCTGACTCCCTGTGAAATGTGACTGTACCAATACTAGTCACATTGTAACTTTTTTCATCCCCTAGCTTAATGTGCATCTAGAGATATCTATTCTCCAAGTCATTGAAAAAATATTTACACCTTCTGATGTGGAACAATGCACTTGAGTCCAAGTACCACACACTCCCCATCATTGTGTTGGACATGCATACGATAAGGGTAAAGCCAAGCTCTAACTATGAAGCCAAGGTTTAACATGCTCCTCCACCGAAGGTCTTCTTGCTTGCATTTTTGTGTGGACACTTCATGGCATAATGCCCGCATTCATGATAATGGAAGCATTTAATTTCTGAGAGATCTTTCTTCTCCCCCCCTTGACTGGATTCTAGTTTGGTTTGAGATTTATTCCCTTTTCCCTTCTTTCCCTTTCAAACCAATCCAAATTTTTCTTTATCCCCGCCCTTGGATGAGGTCCCATATATGGTATTTTGCCTTATTTTCTCCTATACCAAATCAGACCATAAGTGTTCCCAATTTGGTATTTTCTCTGTTCCATTCAATAAATCTTGATAGTTATTCCAGCTATAGGGAAGGCCCAGAAGGGCTATGCTTACCAAGCCATCCTCTGAAACAATAAAACCAATTATTGTAAGCTCATAACGAACTTGTGTGAACCTACTCAGATACTATGAGATAGTGTCATTATTCTACATCTTCATATTTCAAAGTGTATCCTTGAGCTCTAGCTTCCTGTGGTCACTACTATTCTAGAATATATTTTTCTGTGTCTACCACATTGCACAAATATTTTATTTCTCATGGAGATTGGTGACAATGTGGTCTTGTACTCCCTCCAATAGGTCTCGTACTCCCTCCAATATTATTATAGTTGCCTTGGTTACATCTTTCTTCCATTGAGAAAGGTTTTTGACATCACATTTCGTTGGTTTTGCAACATCTCCCTTGATGTATTCTAGAAATTGATTGCCATTGAATACATCCTCCATGCGATCCTTCCATGCGATAAAATCAGAGTTGCATTCCAAGGCCTACTCTAGCCTCAACCTATTGAAAGTCATATTCTCGGCTTTGAAGAGATCCTGCTACACCGAATTGCAAGTTTGAACCTCCTCAGAAACAACTTTGAAATTTGTTATCTAATGTGAATCCTACTCTAATACCATGTAGAAATTATGGTGTATCTTTCCAACCACTCATGAATTTTTAAGCAAAATTACAAGACAAAAACCTAGTCTACTATAATATGGAAGTTAATTCCCAACTTAGAACAAAAATTTCAGACATGCAATAAGAAATAACACACATCCACATAGTATCTTTCTAGGGAAATTTTTTTTGGTAAAAACCTCAACGTATGTTTGCATTAATATGATGAACATAGATTTATTAAAATTGCTTTGCTCAACTAGCACAACCTGCACATGAATAACCTCTCTCTCTACTCATTGAGAAGTTCTGACCCAGGCTTAGTTAATTTATGCCTTGTATTGAGCCCCTATTTTATTGCAAAATTCCTCAAGAAATTATTCCCCTACTATTTAGGAAATTTTCCAAAATGGATTGCACAATTCCCAAGGTTGATCTTCTGATTACATGCAACACTTGTATGCTCAAGACTAGTCTACAATTGATGTCACACTACCTTGGAATCTCCACCACAACTAGGGAACTCGAATGCTTTGCATGCACTAGTTATTTTGGGATGATTGATCAGTTAACTATATGATCACTGAGTTTGACTAAAGTCCCATTGCACAACTGACCTTCCACGAGTTCCTCTAACAATTAGAACTAGTTTCCTTGAATACAACTTGAGATAACTAACTTTGATTGATACAAATTAGCAATAAAAAATGCCTAACTAAATACTAACTCCCCTAACTCAAATTTACTTAGTAAACTGGGTGACAGAATGCATGCCACACAAGTTATTTTTTTATCCAAGTTGTATGCTGATGTGGAAATTCATTTTTTCTCAACTTAATAAAATAAAAATCAAATTAAGAATTTATTGTTGAATTTTTGAACAATCCTTCAGGTGAATCTAGTCCACGTTGTTTATGACAGTCAATAGTTCCATCACAATAATGTGTTGATAATAAAATGCAATAGACAGAAGTAGCATTCAAAATAAATGGAACAATAAAAAAACACATATTAAAAAAAAATTGATGGAGACCATGAAATGTACTCCAACTATGATACTGCTTATCCACATTCAACAAAAGTTCCTCCATCACTCCTCTCATGAATCACACCTCTATTTTCGGTCTCCATTGCCCTAAATCCCATCAGTTTTTGTCGACCTCCATCACTCCAATTCCCGAAGAACCCATCAACAACATAAGGACAAACCACTAATCATTTACCTTTACCTTTTTCACTAGTCCTTCGTATTGAAAATTTGAAGGCAAAATATTTATTTTCTCTTAAAAATTGTCTTAAAATACCCCTCCGTGTAGTAGTGCCAAATGCAACGATAAGACAGTTGTCTCTAATCATATCAATAGATATGAATGGGACAAAAGAGGAATTGATGTTTGATAAATCTCGTCAGTAAAAGTTTTCGTGTTCTTATTAGTCAACTACCCCCATAGAACAAAGAGCCCAACAAATTGTTGTCTTTATATAAGATAACATGAATGGTAAGTAAAATAATGACCTTCGTATAGGCACAAGACAGTAGTTGCTTGCAAGCAAGTGGACATAGGGTGCACTTTTAGAGTCAATTTTGTGGTTGTCAGATAATATTGTCTTAAATTGATATGTTTGTGTCTTAATTGTTAACTGTCTTAAATAGGTTTCATCTAAAGTGACCATTGTCTTAAATATAAAGTTCTCTTAAAATATTTTTGTTTCAAACTGTTTTTGCCTTAAATTAAAGTTTTGTCTTAAAACAATTTTGTCTTAAATATAAAGTTTTGTCTTTAAATGCTTGTCTCAAACTACTTTTGTCATAAATATAAAGTTTTGTCTCAAAATATTTTTGTGTTAAATATAAAGTTTTGTCTTAAAATATTTTTGTCTCAAGCTCCTTTTGTCTTAAAATATTTCTGTCTTAAACTATTTTTGTCTTAAATATAAAGATTGTCTTCAAATATTTTTGTCTCAAACTGTTTTTGTCTTAAAATTTATATTTAAGACAATTCAATTGATATTAAATTTTAATGTAAAATAACTAAAATAAAAGTGATTTTTTAAGACAAAAGATTTCTTTTGTCTTAAAAAAATGTCTTAAAAGTGCCCTTAGTGTAGTAGTGCAGCCTGTGTGTGATCTCTCTGTGTCCAAGAACTAGAATATTTTTAATATCCTAAGTTGATGTGTTCAATAGTATAAGATCAGGTTTGATTTCTCTAGGCCATGTCTGAGCTCTCTATGTCCACAGGGCCGAAGTTGCAGAAGTAGAGAAGTAACGAAGTTGCATAAGCAAAGATTGGCTATTTGGTTGACTTGTATTTTGATTGGAGTTAGAGGTCTTCTGATAGGTCTTGCAATTCTCTCTTGAAAATTGATAAAAATAAAAGTTCTAATGTTTTTTCCTGCCTTGATGTGGAGCCTTCCTCTTGTGTTCACATATATTTATTTATTTATTTAGCATTTCTTTGATCATGAAAACATAATCATAATTAAGAATAACATATTGCTATCACAAATAAATGTCATGTAAGGAAGACATTAAATTAAACATGCTTCACTAATTAGTTTTTCAACATGGTATTAAAAATAGTGGATCATGAAGAGAAAAGATGATGCTAATAAACTTTTTTAATAATTTGGAGTATGAACAAATGAGATTTATTGTTAATTTTAATTTACACTCTTGAATTTCTAAATTCTGATGGCTATGCCAACAAAATATTTGTATTAACATATCCACAAAACCATGGATTCTTTTTCCCCAAGGATGTCAAGAAATTATACCCATGATCCCTTAGTTGAAAAAATTAAGCTACTCTTAGGGATATATATATATATATATATAATAATATATAATATATATATATATATATATATATATATATATATATATATATATATTAAGTTATGAATGTGTTCATATAAACTGTTGGAGATAGAGTGAAAATATTTTTATGAGGAGGTTCCCACCCAGAATGTGACATTTTGATGTTAGTCCCTATAATACAAGTATTACCACATTACTATTTTAGTTGTATCCCTTATAATATTGTTGTGCCCCTATTGTCCCCTATTGTTATTATTATGCCCCTAGAATCCCTTATTGTTATTTTTGTGCCTTTATATTATTATTGTTAGGTTGGCTTGGTTATATTGTGACTCCTTAGACTCCTATATATACAAAGGAGGTTTTGTCATTTGAATCATCCAATAATTATTCATTTATTTAACATAAAGGAGGTTGCCTCCTTGAAGAGGCTAAATTCTATGGTGCTAATCTATCTTTTCTATCTTTTTGTGAGTTGGCTTCATAACATTTGGTATGCGAGATGAAAAACCCATTGCTTTTGAAAGTCATCCAATCAAGGGAAAGTTTTTACACAAAGCTATTTATGAGAAGGAAATATTGGCAATACTACATGCACTTAAGAAATGGTGACCCTAGCTAATGGGAAGACACTTCAAGGTAAAAATGGATCATGATAGCTTTAAATACTTTTTAGAACAAAGATTATCCTCTAAAGAGCAATAAAAGTGGGTCACAAAGATGTTGGGTTATGACTTTGAAATCATCTACAAAAAAAAGAAGCAAAATGTCGTGGCAGATGCACTCTCAAGCAAGGATGAGGATGTGGAAACATCGTTGTGTGCCATTTCTATTATCCAACCAGATTGGATAGACAAAGCAAGGGGGGAATGGAAGAATGATGAAGAAGTGTGGGTACTTATTCAAAAGTTACAACAAGATTCTAGTACATCTGATACATTTAGCTCGCAAAATGATTTGTTATGGTACAAAGATTGCTTATACCTTTGTAATAATTCCCAACTCAAATAAAAGATTCTTATGGAATTGCACACTTCTCCCTTAGGAGGGAACTCAAGATTTTTAAAAAATTACCACAGGGTTAAGAAGGATTTTTTTTTTGGATGGCCTTAAATTGGATATTCAAAAGTTTGTGGCGGAATGTTTGGTTTGCTAACAAAATAAAGTTGAAACAATTAAGACCCTGGGTCTATTACAGCCTTTATCCATTCCAAGCCAATGTTGGGAGGAAGTTTCAATGGATTTTACCACAGGTTTACCCAAGTCTGAGGGAAAGAGTGCCATCATGGTGGTAGTTGACAGACTTACCAAGTATGCACACTTTTTTTCAATATCACATCCATTTAAAGCCAGTACAATTTCTACTGCGTTTATGGAAACAATTCAAAAGCTAAATGGAAACCCAAAGATTATTATAAGTGACAGAGATCCCATTTTCATTGGAAATTTTTGGACAAAATTATTTTCTTGTCTTCGTACTCAGTTAGGTCATAGCTCATCTTATCATCCTCAATCTGATGGGAAAACTGAGATAGTAAACAAATGTTTGGAAGGATATCTTCGTTGCTTTGTATCTAATAAACGGACACAATGGGTCAAATGGTTGCCTCTGGCGGAATGGTGGTATAACACTTCCTTCCATACAGCAACAAAAATGACCCCATTTATGGCACTTTATTGGTATCAGCCACCATCTATCACATCATATTTAAGAGAAAATTCTAAGGTTCAGGTAGTGGAACATCACATCAAACATCAACAACAAGTCCTCCAACTCTTAAAGGATAACCTCGTGTTTGCACATAATAGAATGAAACAACAGGCAGATCAACATCGCAGTGAAAGAAGTTTTGATGTAGGCGATTGGGTATTCCTACGTCTACAACCATATAAGCAAATGTCCCTCAAGAAAGCTAAGAAGGATAATAAATTATCACCAAAGTATTATGGTCCGTACAAGGTGTTGCAAAATATTGGTACTATGGCATACAAATTGGAGCTTCCTGCAGCTTCTCGATTGCACCCAGTTTTCCATGTTTCATGTTTAAAGAAGGTTATAGGCGACAAGCTCCCAGTTCAAACAATATTGCCAGAACTTGACGAGGAAGGAAAAATTATATTGGAACAGGAAGCAGTTAAACAAGAACTCGACAGCTACGAAATCGTTCAATTTCAGAGTATCTTATAAAGTGGAAGAACTTATCCGCTGAAGATTCCACATGGGAGGATGAGAATTTTATGCAGAAGTATCCAGAACTACTCAAGCGTTGAGGACAACACTTTTTTGAAGGAGATGGGCATGTTGGGTCCTTATAATACTAGTGATTACCCCATTACTATTGTAATTATACCCCTTATTAATATTGTTGTGCCCCTATTGCCCCCATATTGTTATTAATGTGCCCCATAGAATCCCTCTATTGTTGTTCTTGTGGCTTTATATTATTATGGTTAGGTCGGCTATATTATATTGTGACTCCTTAGACTCCTATATATAGAAAGGAGGTTTTGTCATTTGAATCATCCAAGAATTGTTCATTTATGTAATGTAAAGGAGGTTTCCCCCTCGAAGAGGCTGAATTCTAAGGTGTTGATCTATCTTTTCTATATTTTCTTGAGCTGGTTTCATAACAGGCTGTCATCTCTGCAGTCTATGCTTCTCTAGCTTCTCCACTTTCTCGAGTTATGAGGAAGATACCAGAAATCCTTTACTTTGTTTAATCCTTGGGAGTTTGTTTCTTGCTTGAGGCTCCTAAAGTCCTCTCTTAACAGCGTTGGTTCTTGTTTCCATTTGTCTTGCCAGAAGAGAGCTAGATCTCCTGCTTTGATTTCCCAGAAACTGTTTTTTTGTACTATGCTTTTGTTTTCCGAGGCTTTATTCCAGATGTAAGAGCACTTTATGCTTCCAGACATTCTTATAAGATCACGTGTTTGCCAGGAGTTTGCATATTTTTCTTTCCAGGTCTTAGCCCATTGAGCTTCTGGCTCTTTAACCCATTGCCACCAAAGCTTGGCTCCTAAAACTTTACTAAGAATCTCTTGATCATCTAAGCCTAGACCCCTATGGCTCTTGGGTTTATAGATTTTATCCCAAGAAACAAGGGCACATTTCTTCCTTGTTTCCTCCTTTCCCCAAAGGAAGTCTCTCTGGATATTCCTGAATTGCTGTAAGACACCTTTGGGACCTGGGAGGGCTGATAATATGAAAACAGGGATTGATTGAAGAACGACCTTTGTTAGAACCAACCTACCAGCTAGGTTCAACGATTTGATAGTCCATTTTTTGACTTTGTCTTGCATCTTGTTGAGCACCGGTTCCTAGATACTTTTGTGCATTGGTTTGGCTATGAGGGGAATTCCCAAATACTTTGAAGGGAGGGAATCCCTTTGAAAGCCCAAAATTCTAGAGATATTTCTCTGAATTGCAATGTTAGTATTTAAGAAGAATATTTTTGATTTAGAGAGATTAACTTCCATACCTGTAGCCATGGAAAAGTCATTCAGGATTTGTTTGTAAGCTGAAGCTTCTTTGACTGTGGGAATTCCTTGCAGCATGGTGTCATCCACAAAATGTTGGTGAGTCGGTGCTTGACCATTCTCCGTTAATTGAAGGCCCTAAATCTTGCCCAAGACCTTGGTCTGTTTAATGGACCTACCTAGTCCTTCCATCATAAGGATAAAGAGAAAGGGAGAGAGTGGGTCTCCCTGCCTGAGGTCTCTAGAAGGAGTAAAGATCTCTGAGGGCGAGCCATTCACCAAAATTGAAAAGATGGAAGAAGTTACCAGAGCCATAACCCAACTGACCCAGTTGTGATCGAACCCAAAAGCAGTAAGGACCTTCTTGATATAAATCCAATTCACCTTGTCATACGCTTTGGCAATATCCAATTGCATAATCATACCAGCGTGCCTCTTGCTGGTTAGCATGTGAACTACCTCGTGGGCTTGAATAATGTTATTTAGGATTTGTCTACCTTCCACATAACTAGATTGTTCCCCTGAAATTAAAGAAGGAAGTAGAGGTTTGAGTTTGCTAGCCAATACCTTGGATATTATTTTGTATACCACATTGCATAAAGCAATGGGTCTGTACTTATCAGTAGTCAGGGCTGAATCCTGTTTGGGGATCAGGGAAATAAAGGAGGTGTTGAGGGCTTTCAGAATAGTCATGTTTCTTCTGGAGTCCTCCACAACATTCAGAATATCATGTTTGACAATAGTCCAGCAGGCCTTAAAATATCTACATTGAAACCATCCGGTCCTAGAGCTTTTCCATTCTGCATATATTTAAGAACCTCATTGACTTCCTCTTCGGTTACTGGTTTATCTAGGTTAAAATTGTCCTCTCTAGACACCAGTTTAGGGATATGTCTTGTGATTTCCTTGATGCATTGCTCTCTATCTGAATTGTTTTCCTTAGTGATGCCTCTGAAATTCTGTACCAACACAGCTTTGATATTCTTATGAGAGGTATGAAGCTCCCCATCCTCATTCAATATCGAAGAGATTATATTGTGAGCTCTATTAGCCATGGTGGATCTATGGAAAAATCTAGTATTATGTTCACCTTCTTTGAGCCATTGAACTCTAGACTTTTGCCTCCAAAATATTTCCTCTTGTTTGCATAATTTCTCCCATTCTTGATGGTGTTTGTCAGCTTGCTCACTTTTGACTTTATTAAAACCATCTGTGATCAGTTCCTGGTTGAGTTCTTGTAGTTTTGTTTCCACTGATTTTTTGTCCACAAAAATGTTACCAAAATCCTTCTTGTTCCATTCTTTGAGTCTGAGTTTAATGTGCTTTAGTCTTTTATGTAGGAGCAACATATTTATGCCCTGGATTTGCAAATCCTCGGACGACCATTTTTCAACGTTGTTGATGAAATATGGGTGGGAGATCCAGATATTCTCAAATCTGAATGGTCTATTCCTGGGAGAATCGATCCCCTTGATTTCTAATTGAATCAGCCAGTGATCAGAGCCTCCAAAGGGGAGAACTCTAGCTGTTATTTCTCTATCTATGAGAATAAGCTCCTCTGAGATAAAAAATCTGTCTAACTTGGAGGCGACCTGTGCCTCACCTCCTCTTTTTTTGTTCCAAGTAAAAAGGCCATTGTGCGTTTCTAAGTCAACCAGTTTCATATTATCTTTGAAGGTTTGGAACGCTAAGGAGTCTTTACTTAGCAATTTAGTACCTCCTTTTTTTTCCGAAAGAGATTTAATCATATTAAAATCTCCTCCCATGATCCAAGGTATTCCTTCATGTTTGCTCCTAAGATCCACTAGGGAGTCCATAAATCTGAGTTACTCATCTATTCTTTGAGGACCATAAACATTTGCGACCAAGAAGATATCTGAATCCCCCACTCGTTGAATAATTACCGATAAATAATTTCTTGATGCCTCTGCATCTATTATGCTAACTTTTTGGGGGTTCCAAAGAGTGAGAATGCCCCCCGTTGTGTTCTCTACTTTAACTTCTAGAAACTCAAATCTATTAAGCCATTTGCTATGGATTTGTTTTAATTCCTGAATGAAGCATTTTGTTTCCTAGATGAAGATTATGTTCGACGTTGCTAGTTTCATTCTATTACTAAGCATTCTTTGTTTTCTTTTACTACTTAGACCTCTGATATTCCAAGATATGAACTTCATAATTAAATATGTGTAAAGGAGTAACTGGTTAGGTCTTACATCTTACTCGAATCTATCATTAGCTTTCCACACTCCATCAAGAGCTCATTTTGTTTTTTCCTGCCCCTCTTCTTTCTTGGATTTATAGTAGCTAATCCTAGAGTTGATTTCATAATTTTCACACCTCTATGCTCCTGCTTGTGAATGTTTTTTCCTTTATCCAACGCTCTTTCCTGAGTTTTCCATAAAAAAAACTGCTATATTCTGTTACATTCTTCTTGAGGCAATGAATCTATTCCTCCCTTGGTTCCCTGCATCAAGAATCCTTCCAGATCCAAGTTTTCCTTATCGATAATTTCCTGTAGTTCATGATCTTCCATATCTATTTCACTCTGGGTCATTTCCTCTTCCATCTCCAGTTCTGTTTCATTCATCGTCATCTCTTTCTGATAACCAATATCTTTGTATTTGGTTGTTGTCTTCTTCTTCCTCTTTTTCATTAGGACCATCCTCCTGAGGTTGGTTTCCTTCCGTAGTTTCTTCATTCTCTTCCAACACTTGAAACTTGTTCTGACTGACCTTCTACCCCTCGTTATGTTGTTTCTTTGGCCCTTTTTTTCCTCCTTTTCCTCTACTTGCCACTTTATGAAAGCTTTCTGTGTCCTTCATTGTATTAGGTTTACTTTTGTTGTCTTCTTTATTGAGAAGGCAGTCTCTGAAAAAATGTCCATGCTCATGGCATCTACGGCATCTAAACGGGATATGCTCGTAGTCCACTGTCTGTACCCACTCCTCATAAAAAACTTTCAAGATAACTTCATTCGGAAGAGCTCCTGATAGATCCATTTCCACACATATCTTTGCAAAGGAGGTATCTTTCCCTCTTCTTGTGGCTTTAGAAGCTTTGACAAAACGACCTAGTTTGTTGCCAATGGTAGCTAGTGATTCAGTTTGTCAATAATCAAGAGGTAGAGAATAGAGCCTTACCCATACTGGTACTGATGTGGAAGTCTCCCGCTCTAGAACAAAGTTCATCATCCAAGGCCGCATATAGAGACCGACTGTTGCATAAAAGTAGGGTCCTCCTTGAAATACTCTGTCTTTATCTTCGATGTTTGAGAACATCACTATGAAGAATCCCTTTGATCCAAGATGTAGGACGATGCTTCCATTGGGTTTCTAGAGATACTTGATCCACATCTGTAAAGCTTTTTCAATGGGCCATAGTCCCATGAATTTACAAATGATAGCGTAAGTCCCCATGTGTTCCCTGTGCGCCTGCAGAGCAGGACGATTTAATACTAATCTAGGAGTGATCTCTACTTTTGGTTTGCAAGGTCCCTTTTGTTTTTTGTCTCTTGAACCCTGACTTTTGTCTTCTTCCCCCTTGTCCTTTGTGCTAATGTTTTCCTTGGTCTTGGTCCCATCTGTCTCCTTTTCATTATCCCTTTTCCTTTCATCCACAAAACCTTTGTTGTTCACCAGTGGTGTTTTACCTCTGCTAGCTACGACGTCCTTGTAGGAGGGAGTAGAGCTCCGTCCTCTACCGCCCTCCATTAGAAACGACCTCTGCAAATTTCTATAACCCTAGCTGATCGCTCTTTGTTCCTTTCGCCTGTAAATTATATCTTAGGACAACGTATTTAGTGGTACTCTTTCAATCTCCTTCATAGTTTATTTATATATATCCCTATTAAATGAGGAAGATAAATCACATAGTCATTTTCCATAGTTTGAAATGATATTAGTGGCTAATATTACTTGGTTTCTTAATAATGCATTCATGGTTTTCTAATTACTAGATGAAAATCTTTACCAAAATCTTAATACCTAACAATAAATTAGTATCAAAGTTTTAGTTGAAGTAATTTAAAAATTTTCACATATTTAAAAAAAAATAGCTCATGGAGTGTAACTCAATTGACAATCGCCTTGTTATGAAGTATTATGTAAAAGCATGAGATTCAAATTTCAAATTCCCACGAGTTAGGCCGACCAAAAAATAATAATTTTTATCTATCTATTTATTATATTTAGAATATGGTATGTATATTGTAATTGTTTTGAAATCAAATTATCTTTAATTTATTACTTTTACGTAATTTTTAATATAATTTTCAAATAAATATACATTAAATTAAATACTTAAAAATTAATAAAAAATATTCTAACTTTTCCAAATGCTATATTTTAATTTTATAATTAATTAAAGAAATAATATAATTAGCATAGTCTATTTTTTTTCAAGGTGGTTCACCGAAACTGAGCTGCCGCTACATCCACGGGGAAATCCAAGTAGATCAACCCAAAGGGATCTACCAACCGGGGGAGAAATACCATACCACGTGGGTTCATATTGGGGGATATATATTGAGGAGAAAATGACAATATTTTGAGTATATATAAGGGGGTAAAGAGTTTTTATATTGGCAGGTATAAAAAAAGGAGCTCAAAGTTAATGAAAAAATATAAATGGGTATAAAAATGTTAATGAAAGAATAGATACCTACAATATTTAGTGAAAGCAGGGGTTTTATAAATTGAAGAGGTGTATTGGGTTATATTGTCAGGGGAACAAATAATGTGATTTTTATAGGTATTTTCCAATATGTAGTCAAATTAGGGGTATTGTTTAGTAGGCTATGAATACACTTGATATGACAAAGGTTCATTGAGTTAAGGGGGAATAAATAATGTGAGTTTTATAGGTATTTTCCAATATGTAGTCAAATTAGGGGTATTGTTTAGTATGCTATGAATACACTTGATATGACAGAGGCTCATTGAGTTAAGCCCAGTGGATATGACAGAGGTTCATTGAGTTAAGGGGAATAAATAATGTGATTTTTATAGGTATTTTCCAATATGTAGTCAAATTAGGGGTATTGTTTAGTATGCTATGAATACACTTGATATGACAGAGGTTCATTGAGTTAAGCTCCCGTGGATCTACGCGCTGGCCAAACTAGCAAGGCTTAACCCGAAGGGCGTCAAGGAGATTTGACTCCATAACCTCCCTATAGCCGAGGCACTTAGGAACAAAAACTCAACCAATTGAGCTATCCCTTGGGGCTAACATAGTTTAATTTTATATTTAATTAAAAATAATGAATGAAAAAAGAAAAATATAATACAAAAGAAAGAAATTGTTATAATTAAGTTTCATGGGGTTTGAAAAACTATTCAAAAATAAAAAAATATAATTATCTCCTATTTCATGTGGTTTAAACAACTATTCAAAAATAAAAAATATAATTATCCCCTATCCATTTATGGAATCTCTCTACAAACTTCCCGAATTCAACCATATACAAGTTGTCTTTAATCGTATTCATATAAGCACGAATAGAAGGGACCAGAGAAAGGAATTGATGTCTGAGAAATCTTGCCAATATAAGTTTTCGCATTCTTCAGAGTTGGTTACCCCCATAAAACGAACAACCAAACAAATCATTGTCTTTATATAAGATATCGTGAATGATAAGCGAAATAAACGTAGTATAGGCACAAGAAAATAGTAGTTTACAAGGTCGCAGACTTAGGGTGCACTATTAGAGTCAATTTTGCAGGTGTTAAGTAATATTGTCTTAAATGGATATGGTTTTGTCTTAATTGTTCAGTGGCACTATCAGAGTCAATTTTGCAGGTGTTAAATAATATTGTCTTAAATTGATATGGTTTTGTCTTAATTGTTAATTGTCTTAAACGAGTTTGGTCTTAATTGTCATCATCCTAAATATAAAATTTTGTCTTAAAATATTTTTCTATCAAATTGTTTTTGTTTAAATATAAAGTTGTCTTAAAATATTTTTGTTTCAAATTGTTTTTTAAAAATACCCTTTTTTTAGTAGTGTGTCATTAACATTATTTTTTTCAAATATTTTGGAATTAAATATTTTTGGTTTATTAAATTATAATAGGAAAAATGGTTTTTCCACTGTATTTTTCAATCTAATTGGTTTAGAATCTGATAGAGATTCATTGAATTTACAAGTTTGGCAAATAATTTTTTCACAATAAAAAACACTAGAAATTTTTGATGGTGCTTAATCTGTATATGCAGTCAAAAAACCAGTTAAAGAATACAAATCAAGATTTAGCCATAAATTGCTTCACCAAATTCCAAGTAAAAATTTACTGAAAACATAAAAAAACACACGTAAAAACTATTAATTAATTAAACGTTGAAATGTTAATTTAATTTTTAATTAAAAATTAATGTATAAAATTGACGAGCGTTATTCAACTGTTTGACTTAGGAACGGAGATATTCGGTTGCCACATTAATTCAGTTTTTAATTAAAAATTAATGTATAAAATTGATGAGCTTTATTCAACCATTTGAGTTAGGTATGTAGATTTTCAGTGACCACATCCGTGAATTTGCTAAGAACTTGAAAGTCCAAGTACGTGGAGGAGAAGAAGGACACTGTTAAACAGACTTCTTCCGGTTTCTCTCACCATGATGTCCACACTAACACTTTTCCAAGGATGATTTGAAGTTCAACGTCAAACCACCGGCGTGCCGTGTTGGCAGGGTTCTATTCAACTCACACCAGCCCTGGCAAACACATCCTCATTACATTTTTTTTTCCTGGTACCACCTTCACCTTTATTTTCCAGAGTCAATAAGGCCCTTTACTTTCTATGTGATTGCTCTACAGTTACCAGCCTACGCGGCATCTTCTCATATTTGCCAGCCGACGACTTGAATCTTCTCATTTTTCTTCGGAGCATAATTTTGTTCAAGATTTTTAAGAGCAGTTTTGGAAACTATATCTTTCACTAAAAAAACTTGTGAAACTAAACCTCCCCACGTTAGACACTTTCTTAAAACTCTCCACAACCTTATTATTAGTCTACCATTCCCGGATTACACGACATCTCCTCATTTTTCCACACACGACCTTCTAGGAGAAAGGCACTCTGGCTGTATTCTATATATAACACAAAGAACGGAACGCATGCAGAACTCACAAGCTTTCAATAAGTGATATAATTATGAATTCTAATAATTGTGAAATATAAAAAGTGAGGTGTAGTATGGAATTAAGTAGTTTTATATTGAGAAAATCGATGAGATGAAATGAGTCACGATGCAACACAAATCTATAGAGATGGGTCATCTCACTGCGTTGAGTCAATCTTCAATGTGGGTGACTATAGGGGCATGGCAATGATTTTTTAAGTTAAATTAAAGTTTATGTTAGAGGTACTCTTTCTTTTTTTTGTTGAAGCAAGAGATGATCCTTCTATTTCATTAAACCAAAAATATTGTTACAGCATATACAAAACACCTTTCATCTTCATGGACTCAGGAAATACCAAGGGCATTCTGCCATAGACATGACCCTCACCTCTACAACATTCATTGCTAACCTCTCAAATAATACATTAAGTTGAACTATATGATTCTCCAACCAAATGGAAAACTCTGTTAACTCCCCCACGCCACTATCCTGAAAAGCTGCAACAGTTGCCATCGTCCTTATTTTGCGTGCTAATCAACAGAAGAGGGAAAAAACACCCTGAAAATACTCGTGGATAAAAGACATGGCCCCACAAAACAGCACGGTCATTTCTGACCGTCGATTTGTTTAGCTAAATCCAATGGCCCAGATAAATATCACACTACCAAGATGAGAAATATCGCACTGCCAAGATGACTGATCATTAGTGGGCGATGGAGGGTGGTATTCCTTACCACCTCCCTGCCACATGTTGGAAGCCTAATGGAATCGCTTCCAAATCTACAATACCACTTACTGCTCAGGAGCCATGCAATCGCCTAGAAACAACTTTGTGCCTGGTTCTCTGTTCCGCAAGTGGATTGCAAGTAAATTTCCGCCGTTGGAAAAATCCAACCACCCTTCCTGCGCAAGCTCACTCTGGAACTTGCACCGGAGATTGTAGTTGACTGTAATTTGACCCCTATGTTGCAGTCCGAAAAAAAGAGGAGACTGGTCAACTTACACCAAAGTGTTTTGTGATCGATCTTTGCTTGCCCTTCTCCAAGGTACATATTTGAGTACTATGATCGAACATGCTGAGATAACTTCATTCAGTGCCTTTCATTCTGGCCCAGTATCTAAAAATTTCTCTGTCCTCTACCGCTTGCTCATTGCAGAGAGCTTTTAATCTGCACTGAGGCATCAACTGCCACTTCATCTCAATCCTGCATTTTGAATTAATCACCCCTTGGTTGGCCAATATATCCGCTAGTTTATTGGTTTTTTGTCGAACATGGTTGAAACTAACAGTTTGAAGACTCTGGAGATGTTTTTGAATTCTTTGGTAAACTTGGATTAGTCTCCAGTGTTTTGAGACTTTCTCCGGTGATGTTCCACAACTGGTTCTCTTTACAGAGTTTATGGTGATCTCTGAGTCTGCTTTTATAATGACATTTTAGCTATGTTCTAGTTTCAGAAGCTCTAGACATTGTTCCAATGCCATTAATTCAGCCATATTGTTGGTGGCTTTACCTAAATGGTAGTGGAAGATGAAGATGATGTTTCCTTCTTCATCTCTTAACACCGCTCCATAACCAGTGATTCCGGGGTTGCATTTTGAAGCACCATCAATATTGCATTTCAGATAACCTTTCGATGGAGGTTGCTAGAACTCCTTTGCCGATTCCAAAGCTATTTCCTTCCTCTTTAGTCCTTTGGGAATGATCTCTTATATTCCCAGTTGCTTGAGAGTTCTCAACTCAGTCTCTGTGGGAGGAATCTTGGGGTAATTGCAAACAATGGTGCTAACTGTCTGCTTAATTTGTTTCAAGATCAGATCTAATAGGCGAAGACGAATAGTTTTTTCATCCTTGAAAATTCTTTTGTTCCTTTCTTTCCAAACATTTGAGATAATGAAGCTTGGCGTAAAGGCCCAGGCCAAATTAAGAAGCTCATTCTCCGTAAAGTTTATTCTCCACTTGTTTAGGTATTAATGATACTTCCTTTATCTCTGTTTGTCTGTTGAAAAAAGGTGGCAAAAGAATCCCATAACTAGGTGGTGTAAGTGCTGTTGTTGAGAATATGCTACATGGTCTCCTCTTGAGCTTCACATAGCTAACATCTAGAAGGCCCATAACACCCCTTTTCCTAATATTGTCCTAAGTTAAGATTTTCTTGTGATGTACCAACCACATGAAAAGCTTGATCTTCATCCACCCTTTATGACTCCAAATTTGTTGCCAGGATTTCTCCAAAACACAGGAATCTAGGTTCAAGATAATTCTTTTTGCTTCCTTAAGATTAAAGGTGCCTTCTTTATTGAGGCCCCATCTTAAGTGATCCTACCCCTATGTTACCAAGATCTTCCTTTTTTTTAACATGCTCATGAGTGCCTCTGCTTTTATTTTTATGGGGTTGTCATCTCTGCAGTCTATGCTTCTCTAACTTCTCCACTTTCTCGAGTTATGAGGAAGATCCCAAAAATCCTTTACTTTTTTTAATCCTTGGGAGTTTGTTTCCTGCTTGAGGCTCGTAAAGTCCTCTCTTAAAAGCGTTGGTTCTTTTTTCCATTTGTCTTCCCAGAAGAGAGCTAGATCTCCTGCTATGAATTCCCAGAAACTGTTTTTTTGTACTAGGCTTCTGTTTTCCTAGGCTTTATTCCAGATGTAAGAGCCCTTTATGTTTCCAGAGATTCTTATAAGATCACGTGTTTGCCAGGAGCTTGCATATTTTTCTTTCCAGGTCTTAGCCCGTTGAGCTTCTGGCTCTTTAACCCATCGCCACCAAAGCTTGGCTCCTAAAACTTTACTAAGAATCTTCTGATCATCTAAGCCTAGACCCCCATGGCTCTTGGGTTTATAGATTTTATCCCAAGAAACAAGGGCCCATTTCTTCCTTGTTTCCTCCTTGCCCCAAAGGAAGTCTCTCTGGATATTCCTGAATTGCTGTAAGACACCTTTGGGAGCTGGGAGGGATGATAATATGAAAGCAGGGATTGATTGAAGAACGACCTTTGTCAGAACCAACCTACCAGCTAGGTTCAATGATCTGATAGTCCATTTTTTGACTTTGTCTTGCATCTTGTTGAGCACCGGTTCCTAGATACTTTTGTGCATTGGTTTGGCTGTGAGGGGAATTCCCAAATACTTTGAAGGGAGGGAATCCCTTTGAAAGCCCAAAATTCTGGAGATATTTCTCTGAATTGCAATGTTAGTATTTAAGAAGAATATTTTTGATTTAGAGAGATTAACTTCCATACCTGTAGCCATGGAAAAGTCATTCAGGATTTGTTTTTAAGTTGAAGCTTCTTTGACTGTGGGAATTCCTTGCAGCATGGTGTCATCCACAAATTGTTGGTGAGTCAGTGCTTGACCATTCTCTGTTAATTGAAGGCCCTAAATCTTGCCCAAGACCTTGGCTTGTTTAATGGACCTACCCAGTCCTTCCATCATAAGGATAAAGAGAAAGGGAGAGAGTGGGTCTCCCTGCCTAAGGTCTCTAGAAGGAGTAAAGATCTCTGAGGGCGAGCCATTCACCAAAATCGAAAAGCTGGAAGAAGTTACCAGAGCCATAACCCAACTGACCCAGTTGTGATCGAACCCAAAAGCAGTAAGGACCTTCTTGATATAAATCCAATTCACCTTGTCATATGCTTTGGCAATATCCAATTGCATGATCATACCAGCTTGCCTCTTGCTGGTTAGCATGTGAACTACCTCGTGGGCTTGAATAATGTTATTTAGGATTTGTCTGCCTTCCACATAACCAGATTGTTCCCCTGAAATTAAAGAAGGAAGTAGAGGTTTGAGTCTGCTAGCCAATACCTTGGATATTATTTTGTATACCACATTGCATAAAGCAATGGGTTTGTACTTATCAGCAGTGAGGGCTGAATCCTGTTTGGGGATCAGGGAAATGAAGGGGGTGTTGAGGGCTTTCAAAATAGTCATGTTTCTTCTGGAGTCCTCCACAACATTCAGAATATCCTTTTTGACAATAGTCCAACAGGCCTTAAAAAAATCTACATTGAAACAATCCGGTCCTAGAGCTTTGCCATTCTGCATATATTTAAGAACCTCACTGACTTCCTCTTCGATTACTAGTTTATTCAGGTTCAAATTGTCCTCTTTAGACACCAGTTTAGGGATATGTCTTGTGATTTCCTTGATGCATTGCTCTCTATCTGAATTGTTTTCCTTAGTGATGCCTTTGAAATTCTGTACCAACACAGCTTCGATATTCTTATGAGAGGTCTAAAGCTCCCCATCTGTTATAGCTCTGATACCACTTGTTATAGCTCCGATACCACTTGTTGTAGCTCTGATACCACTTGTTATAGATCTAACCCAGAGATATTATAAATCTGATATGAAAATATAAGACAATGCAAATAAACCCAGAAATAATATGAAATGATTCTTTATTGATTAAACCCTTAAGGTAGCGCAACACCATACATTCACTCCTTAAGGAAAGAGAATACTCCACAAGCCATATGCTTGTACATACAGTAATCCTTGACACTATTTCTTTGACTATCTCCCATGTGGAGTCTCTAGCCTCTATATAGGCCTCATACATACAATACCATGGATCATTACCATGGTTCCCTTATACCATCCACTAATACCATGGGCCCATTACATTAATACTAACTACTTGTGGTCCTTTACATGATATGGGTTAACCACCTTATTTATTACTATGGCCCATCCCATTATTACTTATTACCTTGGGCACCTCCCTTGGTACCCCATATTATCCCCCTAGGTATATAACTTTCACCCCCCTAACATGTTGTCCCCGAAACATGGGAAGAACACAAATAATAAGATCTACTCAAAAGAGTAGTCCACTGGTACCATGCACGTGCATCTAGCCATCCAAGAGAAAGGTGAACCCTCGATCTTGTTGGTGCCTTGCTCACTTGATATGGAAGTTGACCGTGGCAGCTCTTCTGTGTTGATGTGTAGTAGGTGGATCTTCGCTCCTCGCTATCCGTCATATGGGGGTTGTGACCACTTGGTTTCCATCTTGATGGTTGTCTTGCGGGGTGATGTGGGTGATGATATGTTGAAGTTTTAACCCACGGTGTCTTTTTCTTTAATTCACCCTGCTGTGGTGCCTATTGTGGTGTCTTTTTTTCCAATATGACTTCAACCACTGAGCCCTCCTCTGATGTATCAACACCTGTAACATTTTCTGCTTCAGCCTCTGTTTGTGTTTGATTGTCTATCATCACTGGCTCATCATCTAATATGTCAAACCCTAGAACATCTTCTGCTTCAACCTCCTTGGACTCTACCTTTTTTTTAATGGAAATATCCTGTAATGTAATTTTCTTCTTTTTACACCAGAGCTTTAGGAATTTCTTCTGTACATTAATATTGATAGTACCTACTGATTCCATCCAAGGGTATCCCAAAACAACATCTATGTTATCCATATCTGAAGCATAAAAATCACTATGCAACACATATTTATCCATAAAAATCTTCAAATCCTTGTACACTTGAACATTTTCATCATCAACTTGTGTATTTTCAATGTGTTTTCTTGGAACTTGCAATTTTTTTGCCAAATTAGCATTGATAAAATTATGCTTACAACTAGGATTTAAGAGACAATGGTCTTCTCTTTCTGAATCAATCCATGAACCTGTAATAAGGATATACTAGTAGGAAATAGACCCACATGTTTCTCATTATCTTGTTTTCTGGCATGAGACCATCTGTCTAAAAGTAATTTCTCAAATTCTTCATCTGAAAGTTTGGTCAACTGCTTGTTGTCAAGTGAGAACCACCATTTGGCAGCCTCATCTTTGAAATTAAACCATACTGAATCCCTCCAAAGTGTCCCATATATAAGTTTTTTTTCCCTTTATGAGTTTTTCAATAGTCATACCATTATCATTCCCTGTAAAAAATGCCTTGCTAGAATCCATGAATGGTTTGGAAAAAAATTCACTTACTTGGCGAAAATTTGAAAATGTCACAGTTTCGT
>APFE030330853.1:25001-45310 GCA_000404065.3 Pinus taeda | reverse complement strand
CCCCCCGGTTCACTACATAGGTTAGTCGTGGAAAGAATATAACACAACCCAACAAGATAGTGGCTGTCACTCAGAGGCTCACGTGGATGCAACAGGCCAAAGCGCTGAAAGAATAGGTGGATGCGACACGACACATGGAAGCAGTCTTGAAGGCATGCGTTTAGCCTTGGATCAACGAGGCCTTCACCATCACAACAGAAATTGAAGGAAAGCTCACACACATGCAGGGGATACACGCACTGATGCAGAGAAGCACTTCTGACACAACGGTCTTGGAACAATGCATGCAACAAATCCAACAGGCAGCAGCTCAGTGTGCTGTTGACCTTGCCGCAGTTCGAGCATAGTTGGAGGGAACACAAAGATCTCCGCATCGACAAAGTGACTCAAGGGCGAGTCACAATGTTTGTGTTGGGGACTTGTTGGGCATAGAATCCCCCCAAGGCATGTTTTGGGGCTTAAATCCCAAGTTTTGACTGAGTCTTATTGTAAAATCTCTGCGAATTGTGGGTGCGGGGTGCGAAATTATAATAGAGTCGCAGGGTTGTCCACCCTAGTTTTTGTAATGTAATATTGGCTGGATAGAGCTACCCATGGTCTGCGGACTATGGGATTGTATAAATAGATTGAGGCTCTAAGTGTATAAGAAAACTAATAGAAGAGGGAATAGAAGAAGATGAGAAGTCTAAGTGATTGAGTCAAAGTGTAAAGTGTGTCTGTGGGTCATAGAGTAGGAGAAGGCTCTGCAGCTGAGTGTGCAGAGGCCGAGTAGTCCGCAACTGAGTGCCCGGATCCTTGCAGCTGAGTGCGTAGGGCAGGTCAAGTCTATAACCATTGGGAGAATCAATAAAGAGAAGTTCTACTATATATATGTTTTCCTGGTTTAATGCATGATTAGATATAATTTGCAAGTATACTATTTATTTAACTCGAACTTGTATGAACGTTTTGTATAACTAATTATCACTTAAGACATTCAAGTAGGTGAAGGTAATTAACTAGTACTGAAAGATAAGTAAGACCTCGGGTAATAACACAAAGTGTGGCGCGAGAGCTCCACAACCCCTAGTTAGGGTTGCGCGAAGGCAGTGTATCAGGCTGCGAGGAATGAGAAAGTGCATGAAGCAACCTACACGCAGGAACAAACAATGGACCAGTTGAACCTCTTAGACATCTCAAGGGTGCGGAAACCTGGTTCTAGCACCCTCCCATACTACTTCAGGTGAGACCTCAGTCCGCGCTTCACAGACTGTTTCCGAAAGGGCTAGTAGTACAAGGATTTGTTTGGCTAACCTAGGTCATGCCCCAACAAGTCAACATCTTCATCCATGGCCTTGACCTAACATTCATCTTTGTAGGCTTCATTTACATTCTGAGGTTCTGTGGATGATAATAATGCTAAATAACTTGAGGTCCCTGTAAGAGTTCTTCTTGTTTGTACTCTCGACCCCTTTTCTCCTAGAATTTGAGATTTTGGATGATTCTTCTGAACATACCTGGATGGAGACTTTTCCCTGTCTGTTGTATCTTCTTCTTGTGCTTCATTGGTTTCTTCTTCAATATCATTTTGACTTGATGTGGGAAAGCATTCCCCATCTTCCTCATTGTCATGTTCTTCTATTGATTTCATCTGTTCCAGATTTCTGTATGCTTCATCAACTACAACATCAATGCTTTAAACAATTTTCCGAAGTCTTTTATTATAAAATTTGTATCCTTTACTTATGAATGAATAACCAAGAAGAATAACTTCATCTGCTCTGAGTTCAAACTTACTTCCATCAGTCCTTTTGTTAAAATATTTGCTTCCAAAAACTCTAAAGCGTTTTACAGTAGGAGGCTTACCATACCAGAGTTCATATGGAGTTTGATTGCTATTTACTTGAACATTCACTTTGTTGATAATAGCCACGAAAAAAAATGCAGCTTCACCCCAGAAGGTTGCAGGAGTTCCAAATTCATCTAGCATAGCCCGAGCCATTTATTGAACTGTTCTGTTCATCCTTTCTACCACACCATTTTGACGAGTGGTTCTTGCGGTGGAAAATTCCCTTTTTATTCCATGTTGTTCACAAAAGTCAAATAATTCATCTGATATGAATTCTCCCCCTTGATCAGATCTGAGACATTTGATTTTTTGACCCGATTCATTTTCTACTAAAGCTTTGAAGGCTTTAAACTTTTCAAATGCTTCATCTTTATGATTTAGAAGATCTATCCAACACATCCTGGAAAAATCATCAATAAACAAAAAAAGGTATTCTTCTCCTAGAGGAGAATTTTTCCTTGTTGGTCCACATAAATTAGTATGGATGAGTTCAAGAGGCTTACTTGTTGACCCTTCCTTTTCGATG
Organism: Pinus taeda; assembly: GCA_000404065.3. Classification (NCBI taxonomy): domain Eukaryota; kingdom Viridiplantae; phylum Streptophyta; class Pinopsida; order Pinales; family Pinaceae; genus Pinus; species Pinus taeda. The sequence goes on along the minus strand of APFE030330853.1, from coordinate 42,956 downwards.
GAGTGAACTTTGGTTTGCTTACCGATTTGACATGGTTTGCATATGGTATTTTCTGGGATACTGATATCTGGAAGATCACGAACTGCCTTGAGCCTGCATGCTTTTCTTATTTGATAAAAGCTTAGATGTCCCAATCTTCTATGCCACAACCAGTTTTTACTTGTTTTGCTTAGATAACATTCTTGCTGTCCTCCTTTGATTATGTATAAGTTGTTTAGAGTTCTTGTACCTTTGATCACGGTTTTTCCTATATCAAGCTCATGAACGGCACATCCATTTGATCGAAACACCACTGCATTTCCTTGATCACACATTTGACTGACACTCAACAGGTTGTGCTTTAAACCATCTACATACATGACATTTTCAACTTTAACCTTTTCTTTCAAGAAAACAGAACCTTTACCTTTAATGACAGTTGGAGTGTCATTTCCAAATGAGACATTCTTTTCCTTTTCTAAAGCATTATATGAATGAAGTTTCTCTTTATCACCTTTCATGTGTTTGGAGCATCCAGTGTTGATGTACCACTTATTTTCTTGTCCTTCTTCATACAAATATATACCACATCTTTCTAATTGAGATACCTTCCTTCTCCATAACTTTGGATTTAATGGTGTTTTCTCCTTTTGAAGTGTTGGAAAAAATTTGCTCTTGCATTCAGATTCTTCATGACCAAAGTTGTTACAAATCGAGCATTCTATTTCATTTTCAAGAGGAGAAAAGTTATTATAGGAACTTTTCTTTATCCCTGTTACATCCCTTTGATTTCGTGCTTCTCTAGTCATGATGGTTTTGTAAGCAACACATTGAGCAACCTTGTGGCCAAAGTTATGACATGAAAAAATTGCCCATTAAAGAAGTTTTTGCGATCATAGAATCTTTTGTCATTGTTTACCTGTTGGTTGGGGCTTCTACTGATATTCATCCTTGGAGTAAATTGAGTATGATTTACTTGATGAGTAATTTTAGGCCTTCGCTAACGATTGACATACTGTTCACTGGTCTTTGCTGCATCAAGATAGCTTTTGGTGGAGGTTGACGACTTCTATGATTGAGATGATTCTTCAGTATATCCAAGACTTATCTTTATCAAAGGAGAATGCTGAACTTTGATGATTTCATTTAAAGTTTCTGATCCTTTAGCAAATCTAAGATTAAGAGATTTTGTTTTCTCGAGATCTTTTCTTAGACTCACAATTTCACATTCTAGATTTTCATTGTGTTTTTCTCTTTCAGCAAGTTGGTGTGTCAAAGTATCTATGATCATATTCTTTTCTTCTAAACAGATTTTGAGTTTAGTGATTTCTTCAAGAAAATCTTCCTCTTCTAATGCATCCAAAAAATCATCATTGTCATAGGCCAGGAGTAGTCTATAATCTTGTTTAGTTTCATCTTCATCACTATTAGATAAACCATCACTATCTTCATGTGTATAGTAACTCCTTTTATTCACAACCTGTTTTCTATTGCCTTTAGAATATTTCTTTCCCTTTTCATATTTTTCTTTATGAGGACATTTGGCAGCATAGTGTCCGACTCTACCACAAGCAAAGCATTTGAAAGGTAGCTTACCTCTAAATCTTATGAAACCTCGTTGAAGCTTCTTGACAAAATTTACCTCATCCTCTTCTTCTGAAATGTGTCTTGATTCATTGTGCTCCTCCTTTTCTTTTCCCCTTGTTGATGCTGTAAAAGCGACTTCTCTCATATTTGATGGACCTCCTTTTCTCATTTCAAAGGTAGTTAGGATTCCATGGAGTTGAGTCACTGTAATAGTTTGAAGATCCATTTTTTCCTCTATGGCAGACACATTTGACTCAAATTTAGAAGACAAAGATCTCAAAATTTTCTCCACTAGTGTAAATTCCTTTATCTCTTCACCCAGATTCTTCATACAGTTAACAATCTCATATATAAGTAAGAAGTAACTAGCAACACTCTCATCACTATGCATCTTAAGAGTTTCACACTAAATTATGAGAGTTTGAAGCTTAACACATTTTACCCGAGAGTCTCCTTCGTAGCTTTGAATGATTTTGTCCCATATTTCTTTGGCTGTCTTGAGCTGCATGACTTTGACAAATTCTAATTCTGACAGGCATGCTAATAATGTATTGACAACTTTGGCATTGGTTCCATATAACTTCTCACCTGCAGAGTCTGTAGGAATTGCTGCTGGAAATTGATATCCTCCTACAATTTCCCAAACATCTCCTCCAAGTGATTGTAGATAGGCTCTAGTTCTTATTTTCCAATATACTAGGTTGCTCCCATTGAAGATTGGTGGTCTAATGGATCCCATGCCTTTGTGATTATTCATCTTGAAAGATATTCCTTCAAGCGATCAAGCTTCTTCAGAAGGACCTGCTCTGATACCAATTTTTGGAAATAATACTAAGAGGGGGGTGAATTAGTATTATTTGATCAATAACTTTTATTTTCTCAAACAGATCTATATACACTACTTCTATGAAGTGAACTAGCGTGTACACGCAACTATGATTAGAGAAACCAATGTACACCTAGAAAACTTGTGATTTAGACAATTTATCATGTGTTGATCTCTAACCAGTGTATTAGTAACTTATTAAACAGAGCAATAAAAATAGAATAAAACATCGCACATAAGCAACACACATGAACACCAATATTTAAGGTGGAAACCCAATGTGGGTGAAAACCACTTGCTGCTATAGTCTCTGTCTCCTTTTAATAATAAGACAATTTGTTTACAATATTGTATTGGTGCAGACTCATACCAGTACGTAGGCACCCACCTGTAGAAGGCTACAACCTTCTCTTATTTTCCAGCTTCTACCGAAAGGGAGCTGCAACCCCCTAGCTCTTGTACTAGCCAATGTGATTACTAGTACATAGGTGCCGACACAAAAAAGGCTACAACCTTCTCTCTTCCTCCAGGGACCACGTTTCATAAATTTTCAGACTGGATGCTCCTGGTACACAACAATACACATGAAGGCCTCGTTTCATCAAATTTTCATACTAGACCCATCAGACTTTGAAACTTAATCTGCATCAACCAACATTTAGTTAATCTGAACAATCAGATCACTGTCACGAGAACACTATGCTGAACCTAGAAACTTGCATCATCATTCAGAACCAACTGTAATCTAAAAAATCATGCATTAGAATGTATACGCTACTTTATTGAGCCCAACCTGCGTGTATACGCTACTTCCTGTAATCAAAACTGTGTATACCTTCAAAACTATTCATACATAAAACTTCTGAATCAAGTTTGTACCAACCATCTATATACTGACCATATACTCTCTATTTACAAAGCTTTACACAGGCAAGAGTAGAGATCACCCTTCTCACTTATATAATCAATCAATCAGATACCAAACTCCTTATGCATTCAGTTTTACATTTAGATCTAAGAAGACTTCATTGACAAACAACAATAAAACAATAGAACTGATTAGATAGATTTGTCAGATCTGAAGAAAAAGGATTTTATTTTATATACACTACTTGGAAGAGTAGAACCTGCGTGTAAACATGCTTTTACCGAGACGGACCAACATGCAGATATGCAAATATTGGCTCACAACTTTGTTGCAATTCCAAACTTCAGACAAACCCAAATTATGATATTTAAAGAATAAAACAGGTGTACATAATTAGATCTAGCCCAACCGATATTAGATCATTCAATGATAAGCTATTTCAGGTCTCATGATTGTGATCCAACATTAAATTCAAGGTGCACATAAATATTTCAGATCAAATCACCAACATAGTCCCTGCAACATAAAATATACTTCAGATAGAAGTATTCATTAGAAACCCGTTCACTTGCACACTTGTCCTTATGATCTTCTCCTCCTTATATAGTTTTTGGCCTTTCTCAATACCTCAGACCAAAACCACTTAGTGACCCGTGGTATTCTTGGGTGGGATCAAATAGTCGTTACTCTGCTCAATATTGTGGGCTAATACCATGGTATTGACCCTTGGTATTCTCTACTCTTGATTTTCCAACCTATACATGTGTTTGCTCTTGTGAGAGTGCATGTATAAATATACACTCTTTTTGTTCTGTGGACCAGCGTGTATACGCTATTTTGACTAAGTGGACCTGCATATACTTCTTAAACTACTTTACTTCAACCTTTTCCTTCGACTTCTTTATTCTGATTAGTAGACCTTAGTTCCATCTTCTTGTTATTTTGTACCACTTCCTTGTTACCTCTGAATATACCTGTTATATTGTGAGATGCCTTTTATCAAAACTAAACTGACCTGTGAGTGAGTTGCCATCAAGGAAAACACTTGCATCATAATGCCAACAATTCTTAATAATACATTTACATAAATGAACTATATGTGTATTTGTCAGTGAAATCTATAAAACATTTTCTTTATTGTAACTTATGCACATTTACTACATAGCCACCAAAAATGGCTAATAGTACTATAAAAAAATACATGTATATATAATGTATCACTGTAAAGCATACCTTTTTTTAAATGTTCTTTATACATTTGTCTCAGAATTAATGACTTTCATTTTCATTTTCTAAAAACAATTTGTCGAGTCATTTGGAACAATATCATGGAAACACCTAGATCTAGTAAACAATTATTCAAAGAAGAAATTGCAGAAGATGAGAATATAAAAAGGTTAGGTTTGTGTTGCATTGAATGTTTGTATAGTCAAATGACATGCTTGCAGTAAATCAATGTCAATGATTTTTGAGGCATAATGTTAATATGACTTTGCATATAAACAGTCCAAAAGCAATGGAATTAAAATTCTCGTCAATCATTGAAATATTCTTAGGAGAATATGCAAAGAATTTTGAAGGCGATATATTGGTTATTTACGGGAAAACAAAAACTAAAAGTCCTAACTCTCTTGTAAAGGCATGACTGCTCCATGCTGATTTGGTTGATAGCCACGGTGAACTAACTATCACAATGAACATGAGCAAAAATCTTATAGAGTGTTTATAAAACATGTTTATTGTTGGAAACAATGTTCGAATTAATGGTTTTTCAATAAGAGACAAGGTTATTTATGAATGAGGAGACATTGTTACATAGTGTTATAGGAAAAAACCACGGTTGAATCAATTGAATAGATTTGCAAAAAATGTAGACTGACTCCAGATATAAAAATGCACAATCTTCTTGTCTCAAATGATACATATGCAATTGGTTCAATAGGAGCACTAGTAATAGGCTTTCAGCAAAATAAAAAGAAACTCGAAATCAATATAAAAGATGGTGAAGCTACAAGTGACAATGTAATTGTAAGCCTGTTGCTAGAATAACTATACTTTCATTTTGAACAAAAGAGAATAGTTTCTTTGAAACTGCATTATTATATCTTTGTTTTCCATTTTTATTAAGGTAAGGATTATCTCACATTTCTTGCACAGACTGCTTAACCATAAATATGTTACCCGATTCACTCCTACTACTATTGAGTCATAATCATAGAGATATTTTTTTTCAAATATAGTATGGATTCGCATCAAAGACGACTCCTCTCTATTTTCTCAAAAACATTGTCAGAAACAATGTGAAAGACAGTTAATATTTACGCTCTCGATCAACAACCTTTATTGATCCATTGAATGATGAATTTGCGAGAGCACATTTATTATGTTTTTTCCATGTCAAGAACACAAGTATGTTTACTAATAGGTTCTTTTTTCAAGTAACAATAGTTTTAATTTGATGTACAAAATCTTGTATTTTGATGATATATATTTGAACCTAACAATTCAATTTTCCTGGATTTAAAAAAAAACACATATCAAAGGAGACTGAAAGACAAAAATGTTTTCTCTCCTCCTTTTCACCGAATTTGAAGTAAATGCAAACAACTTATTCATCCAAAAACAACTAAATGCACAATCTATAAAGATGACACAACATTTAACTATGAGCACAATGCCTAATGGATATTGGAAATAAAGTGTTGCAAAATTGATTGTATGTTGTAGATGCCACATCTCAAAGAACATTACCTAGTTAATGCTATGAAAAGCTTTCATGAATACATGCAAAACATATCATCTACAATTTTCAATTTAAGGAAACTTTCTATTCGAGATATTTTGACTTTAGCAGTTAACAACATTATTGCCGAGATAAAAGAACTATGAGAAAAAAACAAAAATCTTCTTTCGTACATAAAGTTCATTCATTTTGACAATTAAGATATATTCTTCCTCTTTCTATTTTTATTTTTTCTATTCCATCAACTCATAATTCACAAATACTTACAAGAACACTAATATATAGTTTTTATTTTATTACAGGTTCCATGATTGCAAAACACAAAAAAAATTTAGTCCAGTACTTTCTGGATATTTGCTACAATACCTCAATCAAGAATATTTTATTTTCGTTTTTTTTTTTTGATAACTAGTTCTTATTTGTCTTTTTCCTTTAAGTTTTGAACCAAACAACTTTTCCTGCTACAATTGAAAATAGAGAGCAAGATGCACATTATGCAATATAATATTTCAGTTATATCAAAAATTCTATGAGACTATGGTCTCATTTTTTTTGTCAATAATAACATTAGATATTAGTTCCAAAGTAGCATAATGAAACTATAGAATACTTATTATATCATATTATATATATGCCAATCTTTTTCTCTCCACTGTTGAAATATTAAATTGGATTCTCATTTGTTGTAAATTTTGTAATTATGTTTTGTTAGGAAAAAAAAGAGAAGGAAAGAAAATAGTTGCATGTGTATCAATGTGTTCAGTTTTGTATATGCTCAATTAAATGCTATGTGTTAAAAGAAGGCACTACAGGAGAATTGAAATAACTTTGTTTTCATTTTATTTTCCCATAGATCAAATCGTCTGTTTTTTCCTGTTTGCATAATTGTTTTTAATGCAGTGTTCATTTGAAAATTATCTTTTTTTCATGTTTTCCAAGCTTTATAGTGTTGCATTGCAGTTATATATAATTGCAAATTTATTGTGTAATGAATTAAGAGAATTTGTATCTCGTTTATCTTTTCTAGTTTTTTTTTGCCTCCTCTTAAAATGCATATCAACTCAAGAAAAAATAAATGAAAATTTAACTATAATCTAGGTAGATTGTGTTTTCATTGATACTAGCTAGTTGGACTATGGTACTCAATTATTTTTTACTTGTTTTTCCCGACACATAGATGGAAACCAATGTGCATAGTTATAGAGAAACTTTTCTTTTCAAAATTTACAACCCATGCATCATTTGTAATATGACCATAACACTCGCTACAAAACAACATTATATAATTACAAAAAAATTATTATACCATATTATATACATACATGTATTTTTCAATCCACTGTTATAATATTAACTTGAATTCTCATTTTCTGTAAATTGTGAAATTGTTTTGTCTTAAGGGGAAAAGAAAGAAAGAAAGAAAGAAAAGTTGCAAGTACCTTAATTGCTTAATTTTTGTATATGTTCAATGAAATGTTCTATGTCAGAAAAAAAATATCCTCTACAGAGGCATTCAAACATTCGTGTTCTTTTTTTTTTTCACATATACCAAATCTTCTAGAAATTTTATTTGTCTATTTGCACAAATTGTTTTTTCCAGGCTGTGTGCTTTTGTTGATTGGCTTTTTTGCACAAAGTTTTTTATTTCATAAGCTATAAAGTGTTGGATTGTAGTTATATATAATTGTGAATTTATGATATAATGAATTAACAAAATGTGCATCTTATTTATGTTTTATAATTTTCTTTGTTTACTCTTGTAATGCATATCAACCTGCAAAACATTACACATTTAGCTATAGTATAAGGAAACTACGGTTCTTCTAATCCTAAATGCTATAAAGATAGTGTCAAATAATTTTTGGCTCTTTATCACCAATGATAATTGATAACGAGCATGCATTGTTTATGTAGCCACTTTTTTTTTTCCATTTCAAACTAATAACTTATTATTTACCATATCACATGTTAGTAGTTTCCAATGTTTGACCTATGGTAATGATTATTTGATGAATGGTGAATGATATACGTACTATTTGAAATCAATGATCTATTTTTTGTAGCACAATGTCATTGCTATGAATAATAAATATATTAGTTATTTTTGAACTGTGAGCTCTTATGATAAATTTTTCATTGACATATGTAAACAATCTTACTTGGACATTATGATAGATTTTAGTCTCTCACTACCATAGTGTTTTTGTAACAATATTGTCTTAGTTATTTTGTGTATTTATTATTTAACATATGCAATTTAGTACTCTATATATATTGTAAACAAGAGGTTGAGAAATTTGTAAAAATGTCTTTGAATCATTTTAAATTGATTTCTTATTTTTGATCTCTCATGTAACTCTGGACTCTGTGCTGTCACTATAACAATATTGGAATCAAATAATTGATAAAAATATCAATAAACTTGTATGTTTGAACGCACCTACTTCTGAAATGTTGAAAGCTCTTGAATCGTTGAATCAAGTGATTTTATCCCTTTATTTATTAGGCATAATAGAACTATGTTCAATGTTAATTCTATTCATTTAGCCCTGAATTCAAGGATGACGTTGCTATTTCCATCAATACACCAATAAAAAACATATGGCAGATGAGCATTTTAGAATAGAGTTATGGAGCTTAACAGAAAACGTGTCTACAATTTCTCCTCAACCACTTTCTTTTATTGTTCCAATATTATGAATGAATCAATGAACCGAGCGCAATGAAGATCTAGAACACGTGTCAGACATTTCAAACAGTGGAGTGGCTGAGGGAACAAAAAAGCATAAATTTATGGATAAAGAGGTATGCATTTTTTAGGCACTTATTACCTATTTTTTGATATTGTTGGGAAATTTTATGAAATACACTTTGAGTACAATCATTTGCCATTTTACGTACTCAATATAGTAGTATTATGCATCCACATAATTATGATACAACTAATAATGCACTCATTTATGAAGCTGAAACTAGTTTGAATGCATTGCATATTTTATTATTTTAATGTTAATATGATAATTAATCTCATAATGGATAATTTTCCCTATAATTTTGTGATTTTCAATCTTAGTATTTTTTTTTATCATGTACTTTTGCAAATAATCCATTATGCTGCCTTTCTTATGGGTCATGTATTATATTTCTCTACTGCTTACAGAATGCTACAAGTTGCCACATTGGATCACTAAATCTAGAAACTACAAGAAAAGAATGATGTGAAGTTCATTTCTATGTAAACTAGCGAGTCATAAATAACATGTTTTACTCTTGTCCTTTTTGAAGTTTTTTTCTTTACATTCATACTAAGGTCTTTTTTTCACAAGACAAATTATGATATATTTATTTTTATACTAGGCACGTGCAAGGTTTCCCTATGTGCTTTGGCTCGACATTCATATCTAGTTAAATCTAACTATTATTTTTGTAATTCAAAATAAAAAAAGAAAACATACTTTCATGAACAAGGGAAAAAATTCTGTTTGTCACATATTAAGCAATCTATACATGATTATGTTTGATGTGTTAAAGCTTATATTGTCTCAGTTTTCGAGATTGCAGGAAATTTCATGGTTTTCTAACACTAGAACCACCATGTGTTATGGGTACTCTTCTATTGGCCTTGTCGTTAGCATAACAAAATTTGCCGTTTTGCCTTCTTTTTTCTCATCTTTCTTTGTATTTTCTCATCCAATTTTACTAGAGTTATAGAGATGGTATTTCCTGAGTGAGCTATTAATAAGAAACACATAGATTAAAATAAAGTCAATTGAAGGATCCTTGGAAAAGAAAGCATATCTATGTAGCCCTAGTTAAAGTACTTATTAATAGATTTTTGTTAACAAAGGACACAACCTATATCTTCCAATCATTGAGAAACATTCCATTTTCCGCTTGTATCTTCCAATCATTGAGCAACATTCCATTTTCCTACTCCTTTTCCAGAGTTTTGATTGAAATAAAGAAAAATGTTATCAATATTATTTCCTTTCATGTACCTGGTCAATGTTCATAGATTTCCTCTTTCTAACTTTGAAATTATGCATTGTGCAGGGTAATCCGAAATTTGTGCCACCAAAGAGGAAACTAGTGAAATTCATGATAAATATGATATCTATGGTGATCTTAGGTATAATCTCTATTCAAAGATTTAGAATCCAAAAAGTTCGTTACTCATTTGTTCATGCTATTTTGATGTGGTTCTTATTCATTGCTTTCACTATAATATTGCTACACATGATACAAAGTGTCTTCAAAGCTTCTTATCCCATAAATATCTTTGATTACTTCGGAAAAAAAGTCAAAACAACCTTGTATTTTACTTGGAGTAAGTTCTATGTATAACACATATATAATATGCTTCCATCCACTTGAACAATTTGACTGGTGATTATCAAATATAGTCTACATTAATAACTTTAAATATGACACATTAAACACTTATTTAGAAATTACTAAACCTAGCCTTCATTACTAGTTTCAAGTAACTAGAATCCAAAATTTTATTTAGACATTAACAAATTGAGTCTTTATTACTAATATTAAGTAGCACACAAGAACTAAACCTAGAATTGCATATGTCAGACATTTTCCATTCTCATATGTGGTTAAGACATGATAATAAATTAATTGAACATAAGAGGAATTGAAAGTGTCTGTGTTATTGCTAATGTTCTGTGTGATTCAAAATAAAAAACCAATAATCACTCATTCCATGACGCATGTTTTGTAAGTTTTTGATATGAAAGATAATTTAAAAATTTAGGGAATAATTTTCATTCTTGTTATCAGGTTTATGATAAGCCTTTTTTCTTTTGTGCATCACAAAAAAAAACAAAAGAATCAAACAATTTTTTCTTTTTTGAAGACTTAAGTCGCAGGTTTGATTGAGAAAATTTTTGTAAAAAAAATTAACCTCTCAACTACCCAACCTTCCGACCACCCAACTAGTAAGCTGGGATGACTAGGATTTTTTTAATAAATAATCTGGGCAACCTCTCGACCTCAACATTGCTCGAACTTCAAACTACCCAAACTAATGAAATCACTCGACTATCATATAGTCGGGGTCATGATAAAATAAATGAATCACAAAAAAACACCTGGTTGTCTAACCTCTCGTCTATACGATCAATACAATAAAAAAACACCTTGATTTTTGTGCAGTATGCAATTTTATATAGAAATTGAAAACTTCAGGTTTCACGTTCAATTGATTATTTGTTAAAATAATAGCAAATTTCCTCATGCTTTCTCGATTCAAGAAAATAAAAGTAGTTGAGATGGTCATGAGAAATCAATGAACACGTTTAGTTGTGATATTTTCTTATGTAAAAATAAATAAATTAAGAGTTCAAATTTCTTTTCCTACATGTTGTTTTCTTCAACTTAGTTCGAAGAAACGTTGAATTAAGAAAATATAGTACCAGTTAAAAAAAAATATCTAACGAGAATATCATTTTACAAATTCTTGCATTCAATTTCAAAAATTAAATAAGGAAAACATATATATACTTTGTTACTATTCACAGATGATCAAATGCGGAAAAACCACTCGCTCGCCTAACTTGTCAATTAGCCGACTTCCCGATTACTTGACCTAAAGACAAAAAACAACTATGGTATGGTCGAAATCGAGATATATCAAGTTAATCATAGAATAATAAAATTTCTAACTACCCGACTGCCTGACCTCCCTATCATATCATCATCTGAATATTTTTTTTTTTTTTTGATTTTCATGTAGTGCACTTTTTAATAAATATTTCCAAAATTTCCCGTTTGACATTCAATTGATTGTTTGTTAAATCAATAATATATTTTCTAATTCTTTTTTGATTCCCAAATAAAAATAGTTGGCCCATTTACAGGAAATTAATGCACACATTCATTTACAATTTTCACATTTTTCTAAACAAGATTTTAAGATTTTAGGCTATTCTGTTTGTACGCTCTTTCCTTAAATGTTGTTGCAAGAATATTTGAATAAAGGAAACAAAATACTAGTTTCAAAAAACTCTCTGTAAGCATAACATCATTTTTTTAGAGATTCCTGAGTACAATTTCAAATTTTAAATTAGCAAAACTTATATATGTTGTATTGGCATTTACAGGTCATAAAATGCCAAAAGAGAAAACTCTACAGCAACAAACTAAACATTTTAGGGTCTTTTTCCCGCATGTTGTTCTCTTAACTCTTGTTCGAAGAAGAAATGAATTGAGGCAACATAGTACCAGTTTCAAAATTTTTTGTGTAAGCATAATGTTATTTGTTTTTTTTTTTTTTGAATTCAATTCCAAATTATGAATAATCAAAACTTGTATATGTTTTGTTAGTGTTTACAGCTCATAAAATGCCAAAAAAGGCAAAATTTCCAATGGAAAATTTAAGGTTTTGGGGTGTTCTAGTTATATGCTCTTTTCTTAAGTCCCATCAGAAGAAGCAATGAATTAAGGAAACACAACACCACTTTCAAATTTTTTTGTTTAAGCATAATGTTATTTCTTTTAGAAATTCTTGAATTCAATTTCAAATTAAAAAAAAAATATATATTCTTTGCTACTGTTTATAGGTTATAAAATGGGAAGAAGGGGAAAACCTGCAACAATAAAGCAACAAATAGAGCAGATTAGAGAAAAGATTAAGGGGATGGATGATGCACCAACACAACAAGTCAACTTCAACGCATTACTCATGTCAGATTCAACCTACAAAACACAAAAAGTAGTTACGATGAACTGGGAGGAGATATTTGAATTCATTAAGCAAAGAGAATGGTTAAAACACACAAGATCTACTGAAACAAAGAACAATCTGTTTGAAGCAGTCAGAGCAACAAAGATACATAAAGTAGCAATTAGGCCACAATTTTTCCCTATTATGACATGATCATGGATTCTCTCTTGGGATGATATTAAAACCCAAAAAATATCTGACCAACAAGAAATTGTCATAGCCTCTTGGAAATATAAAGTCTCATTGACCATATATAAGCTCAATCCCCTGGAAATCCAACTTGATGTTGACTTCCTTCATAAATTTCAAAGTACTGTCTTGAAGAAATGTCAAGAGAATTATGATATGGTAATTGAAGATAGGTTGAGAGAAGAAGAGGAAGGTTTCAAGCTCAAAGAAAAAAGGAGTATCCAATAGCTATTTTTAAGAACCCTGTTAGGTTTATTATTAAAATGCTAAGCATATTATATGGGGAAGAAGATTCTAAGAATTGCAAAAATAAATGGATCCCAATAATCCATAGCATTTTAGATGAGGGAAAATGCCTAAACTGGGTTGAAATATTATCACGAAATATCACAGATTAAGTAAAACTCTTAGTATCATCTCCCCCTGGGTTCAAATATTTGTTTTTTCATGTATTCCTATTTGATAGATGTTGTTATTGTCACGGTCCCATTTCCCCTCCTGAAATGGAATTACCCCTTTGACTAGCAATTATCGATTCAAAATTATTCTCCTATTCTCTGGGAGTCTAATTTTAAATACCATTTTTATGATATTTTCCATTATGTTTTGATTCGTCTGCATAAATCCTATTTGGAACAACACCTCCCAGAATAATTGATAATCTAAAAGAAGGCCTAGAATCAATAGGTCACTAGTTTGTTGAAGAATTATTCTCCTACATCAGAGTTTTTTGAAGTGAAGTTGGTCCCCATCGTCTACCCCGATATATCCTAAAAAGACTTTCTTTGAGAGAAGTGGCTAATCAAGCTATTTTGAATGGGCAAGAAAAAAGTTGAGTAAGCTGTAAAAGAAACTTTGGCCTAATTTTCCAATAAAGTTTGGTAACATTAATATTCGAGACAAAGGGGCACCGATTCAAACAAGCCGAAGAGCTTGAGGGAATTTGGCTATTTACTTTGCCCCATTATGACTATGATCCTCAAGGTCTCACTGGCATGCATTATATAATAGTTAGTTATATTAAAAATTTTATTTATCAAGAACCACCTTTCGATGAGGTTTTTATAAACATTAATGATTTTCAATAGGTTGTCCAAAGAGGCAAACTCTTGCATAGTGAAACAAGACAACAATTGCAATAATTTAGGGAGAAATTGTTTGAAAATTTCCTAAAGGAAAAGACTCTGCACCTCAACATTTCATTCGAAGAGTTAAAATCTACTAAATTTTTGCAATTTAATTTAAACGAAATCACTTCAGAACCCTCTATTATTTCTCAAAAGTTAAAAAGCGGTAGAAATTGAAAGAATAGAAGGTTATGTTGTCACAGGTAAAGAATCTGATATATATATATTTTGAACTGATTGTATATAGCTGAAAATGAACACTACTGATAGCCCTGCGTGGCAACATACATATATGACTACACAAAACATCGTAGAGATGTATTTTTGCTCTTTTTTGATATTGTACAGAAAACTACAGATACTGCTATTTTGGAAAAAACATACAGCATATGCTATCCGCATCTACAACATGTAATTTTTTCCAATTAATGAAAAGATTACGATTTTTCCAGTGGAAAAAAAAGGTAAAGAATCTGAATCCACAACAATACAAAATATGAAAGAGGAGCAGAAAGGCACAGGAAGAGAAAATACTCCAGAAAAACAAGAAACAACTAAACAAGAGATTATTGTCATTAATTCTTCTAAGAAAACAAAGAAAGATAAAATAGAATGTACAAAAGTCAAAGAAATGGAAGTAGTTAAGGATAAATAAAAATAGGTATCTATTGAAAGCAACACGAAGAGAAATGAGAAAAAAATGGAATCACATAACATATTGGATATTATATCTACTATATCTCCTTAGGCATCGGTAACACCGATTTCATCAGATTAGAATTGATTCATTGGTAGAAGAATATAAATCAATTAAAAATAAGTTTATGTCTATTCTTGAATGGGAAAACAAATTTCAATCTAGTGGAATTCCATGAGTTTCTAAGTGAGATAAACAATTGATGCTTTCTTCGTTAAGTTGTAGAGATAAAGAGGAAAAAGAAATAATAGAATGCATACAATATGAGCAATGTTTATCAATTTGGAAAAAATAGACAGACTTTATAGAATAATTTGACCTACCAGGTGGCCATTCATTAAAGGAAGTAGTTCTAGGAGAATTAAAACAACCCACAGAAGATCTTGTTGCGAAGGATTAACTAGAAATATTTTTTTTTTTACAGTTTGGAGACAACAAATTTTCCAAAAAGTTTTGCAACTGCCTTTTGAACAAATCAAACTTATTACCAAGTTTGAGGTCAAATATCAAAAGAAGAAGAAAAAGGTATAAGGATTAATCACCAATTTCCAGATCAACATCAATTAGTTTCCTTCCATTTATTTCTCTACACTATGCGAGATATATTCACACTGGGCAATTTATATCCAAGTGCATGCACCTCACATGCTGTTGAAGTTTTAAAATGTCTCTTTTTCACCATCCTTTTTTCCATCACATTCAACCTTTTTGTTATTTTTCTACAAAACCCCTAGCATATTAAGGTCAAGATCAATACCTACAAGGTATTAATCATCAGTATTTAAATTCTCTGTTTTTAGTGAAATTATGACAAAATTATCTTGCAATTACCAAATTTTGTATATTATGCAACTGATATACATTTCCACAACATAATCCAGTGTTAGATAGGTTGCAACATTTCAGAAGAAGAATGAAGATTGTCAAAAGATGAAATTTGACTCTTAGATGGTTAACCATCTGCTCACATTGCTTGGTAAGCTAAGAGACATAAGAGATATTGAAGTGAAAGGCTGAGTCAAACTTGGAAATTGCATGTTTCCGTTAGACATGGGAAGAAAATAATCAAGCGAGCGAGGCACTTAACTGTTAAAACATGAAATCTCCTATGACTTTCTTTTCCAATAAAAGTCATAAAGAGATTTGACTCTTAGTTATCAATCTCATAGGTGTCAAATTTGCTTATAGTTTATCGGCTTAAAACTCTTTCGAAGTTGTTTTTATCATTTGTATAAATAATAGTAAGCGAGACAGAGAACACAATAGTGGTGATTATTGTTATTAAGTTTATAATCCTTTTATGGACAAAATGATACTATGTTCTCTTAATATAAGTTCTTGTTACTTTCTAAATGGGTGCGTGAAGAATCGTTGACTGTTAAATCAATCCTGCACTCCAAGAGCCCCACCTGCGAGCTGTGAGGTTTTGTTTTAGTTTTGCATTGTCGTTAGCATTAACATTTTTTTTTTAAAGTTTACTTATAGCTTTGCTTTTCATTACTGTCATTTTTACAGGGTACTCATTAACTAAAAATACCCAAACGAGTTTATTTATGCTATGCATTTTTGATATCATTGTTTAGAACAATGTAAACTTTGAAATGGGAATTGTATCGAGTACCCATTTTTTTGAGGTAGTAAAAAAACCATCCGATTTTGAAAAGTGTTGATTCAAAATACACCTTTTTTAAGCTTATTTTTGTCACTTTAAATTTTCTTATGTATCAAGTATGAGCATTTATTTTAAAATGTTGATGATTTTCATGATGATTT
The DNA here is from genome assembly GCA_000404065.3 of Pinus taeda. Classification (NCBI taxonomy): domain Eukaryota; kingdom Viridiplantae; phylum Streptophyta; class Pinopsida; order Pinales; family Pinaceae; genus Pinus; species Pinus taeda. The sequence goes on along the minus strand of APFE030330853.1, from coordinate 26,431 downwards.
TGAGAAGTGTTGATAAGACATCAACCCCTTTTTTTAGAGGGCTTATTTTTGACACTTTAAATTTTCTAATGTATTAAGTGTGGATAAATTTTTGTAAATTTTGGTAATTTTCATATGGATTTTGAAAAGCATAAACATTTTTTTTAAGACATTTTTGACACTTTAAATTTTCTTATGTCCTAAGTATGCACTTTTTTTTTGAAATGTTGATTATTTATCCATTTTCCAAGTCGACTAATTCCACCCCCCCCCCCCCCCCCCCCCCCCCCCCCCCCCCCCCCCCCCGCCCCCCCCCCCCCCCCCCCCCCCCCCCCCCCCCCCCCCCCAAAAAAAAAAAAAAGGGAAAAAAACTAAAAAGAACACGAAAAGATTTTAAAAATTATATTGAGTAAATAAAATATATACTAAAAATAAACAAAATTAAAAACATGGCAAAAATAAATTATTAAAATAGTGTGTGTGTGTGGTGTCTATGTGTGTGTATATATATATATATTATATATATATATTATATATTATATTATATATTATGACACAAAAAAAGCGAACATAGAAATGTAAAATAAAACAAAAATTTGATTTATAAATTGTAAAAATTTAAATTAAATGTATTAAAAATAAAAAGTAAAAACCTAAAATTAAAACACAATTAAAAAAAAAACATTAATTTAGTAAACCAACATTAAAACAAGTTAAATTAATATATTAGGTAATTTTAATTTTAAAAAAATAAGAAACATTAAAAAAAAAACATTTAAAAATAATAAAATTGTTTAAAAATTGAAATAAACATTCAAAATATAACATTAAAGAAAATACATTAGAAAAAATAAAATTAAAAAATAAAAAAATTTAAAATCCCACCACCTCTTACCCCACCCCCACGGGCCTAATGTCTGAGGGTGAGGGTCGTTTTCTCAGGAATGCCCTCCCCCCTTGGCCAACTGGCATGGTGGGTGGGGGTGGGGGTGGAGGGGCTTGCACACAGCCCCCGCCATCCCCCGCCCACACGGCCCAACTGATCCCGTGGGCTAGTTGGGTCACGAGGGAGGGGGTGGTACAACCTTCTTACAACTCCCTCCTCCCTCCACCCCCGCGGCCCAGCTAGCCTAGGGGGTAAGGGTCGATTCTCGGAATCGACACTCACCCCTAGGTCGATTGGGCTGTGGGGGTGGAGGGAGGAGGGGGCTATAGGAAGGCCCCTCCACCCCACTCCCTCCCGACCCAACTGGCCCAGGGGGCGAGGGAATCGACCCTCACCCCCTGGGCCCGTTGGGCTACAGGGGAAACAACCCCTCGGGCCCTTGGTTGGCTCAAACTAATTCCGAGAATTAGGTGATCACCTCACTCGATTCTCAAAATCGAGTTGAGCCAGCACAGGGGAGAAATTTTTGTTTCTTTTTAATTAAAAAAGAAAAACTAAAATTATT
>APFE030330853.1:11593-24981 GCA_000404065.3 Pinus taeda | reverse complement strand
TCTATTGTTTTGAATTTTTTTATTCTGTTTTTTTTCAATTTTAGTTGTTTTTTTTTAATTTTGAATTTTTAAAATTTTTTATTTTACTGATATGCTAAATTGAGTACACTTTAGAGGTTGATGTTCACATTAGTAACCAATCTTGAGTTAAGGTTTCACATTTTAGATTTGATTGTCATTCTCTTTTGAAGCAACTTTATCTTTTGCAATCTAGATTTTGTTATGAGTTTTTTTTCTTCATATTTGTCAATTAGCTTAAAGATTTCTTTTCAGCAACTAGTGCAGAATGAGTGCAATTCTGTAGAAGTAGAGTTAAATAATTTTCTTTCATGTTCAAATTTCAAGCATTTCCTTTTGACAGTTAAAATTTAGTGTGGATTTTTGCAACATAGATAAGATCTTTTGTTTTCAAAACTCAGCTTAATTAGGACTCTAGATTGAAAGACCATGTGCGTTGATTTTCTCCAAAATGTATAAAAAACATTCATTCATCTTTACAATTAGTGTCATTCTTAGATCACTTAATTTACAAAATAAATCCTAGCATATATAGTGCACATACATTTCACAAGTACATGAATCTTGTTTGACATTTAATGAAGTAAATTAAAGACAATTAATTACCAAACATTTTTGCACTGTTGCCGGGGAAGTGTATATAGGATTCCATTCTTGCATTTCATTTTAGGAGTTTTAATTTGATAAAATTGAAAAATGATCAAAAACATGTATGCATAGAGAAAGGGATTCTAGGGGTAGTCTGATTTATAAGTAGAGGTAGAAGTTAAATTCCAAAATCACCACTCACACCCCCTAGACCTCGTAGTGCCACACCATACAAGCATACTCAGATCCCATCATTGACAGGTATACATAGACTTCCCAAGGTGCATATGTAGAAATCCAATCTAGAGATTCACAAGCTTCTTCTATAGAAGCTATAGTTGACGAACCCACATCCCCAACAAAAGGAGTAATTTTCTTCTCTTCAACAGGAGAACAACTTCTAGGACAAGAACTAGATGTGCCTAGTGAAGAAGAAGAAGAAGAACCTTATTTTAACATACCGTTAGTAGAGGAACCAAAAGGTGAGCTAGATAATCATCTTACATAACCTTTTATTAGCTCTGAAGAATATATAATGGAAGGGGAAGGAGAATGAGAAATTCATAACGTAGATGGTGGTGAATTTAGGATTAGAGTTGGAAGAGGAAGAGGAGGAAATAGAGGAGGAGGTGGAGGTGGAGGTGGTGGTAGAGGTCATAGAGGAGAACCAAGTCCTTATATATTTCCTATATTTGATGAAGATACCACAACTACAATGAAGAACATCTCACCTTCCATTCTCCCTAATTTCCATGGTTTAAGGCACGAGGATCCCAAAAACTTTCTTTTTGAGTTTGAGGTTCTTTGTAGAACTTATGATTAATTACTTGATCCTCAGAAGTTGAAATTGTTCCAACAACTCTTAAAGATGGAGCACTTAAATGGTTTATGGGATTAGGAACACATACAATTAGAACATGGGATGAAATGAAAAACATGTTGTCAGAAAAATACAAGGATTACTGTATGCCCCATAACCTCAAACATGAAGTCTTTAATATGACGCAAAAAGAAGACGAGAGCCTTGAATATCTAGTTGAAATATTTTCTTACAACATCAAAAGAGCTAACATGTATAATTTGGATGATGAAACACTAAAATTTCTTTTGTTAAAATCCATCAATGATGAATTAATTGATCTTCTTAATTTAATGGGCAAGGTAGATGTGTCACAACTTTCATTTGGAGAAAATTGTGATTTAAGTAAACATATCTCTAGGGGTAAGGATAGGATAGGAAAAAATCCAAGAGATCCTGTGATGTCAAAAATTAATAAATCTGCAACTGGAACAATAAGTAGAGATGGAATAGGCAATTTTCTTGATAGTTTCAAAATAAATATGTTAGGGAGTCTTAGTGAACAACTATATACCCTTAAGATAAAAAACAAGAAAAAGCTGAGAATATTGCATTATTTATTTTTTGTCCCAAGTGTAGAAAGAAACATGCCCTAAGAGAATGTCCCCTTAATAGTATATAAATTTGTGTCATATGTGCTAAGAATCAAAATACAAAGGAATTTCCTTCAATACGTGGTCTTAAAGCTGTTGTTCAAGATGAAGCTGGGGAAAGCCAAGATGAATCTCTTTGTTTTATTGCTAAAAGGCCATGGAAAAATCAACAATCAAATATGACTCAAGGTTTCAATACTCAATCACAGAACACTTGGATTGCACCCATGCCATGTCAGCCTTGTCCTACACAATCTCAAAATCCATTTTGGGCTCAAGGTTGGAAAAATCCTTATGCAAAATATCCTCAGTATCCTTAGTTCCAACAAATATATCCTTATTTTCCACCATAATATTATCCTCCTCAACCAACTCAACTTCCTCAATTTCTAGATTGAAATCAATAACTTTCATTACTCTTCCCTCAAAAACCCAATCAACTACCTTCCCAACCACTTCTGAATCTATTGGCATTATGGTACATGTGTTGTCCTTGATGGCAACCCACTCATAGGTCAATTCAGATTTGATAAAGGGAAACCCACATTGTAACAGGTCAATTCAGAGGTAACAGGGTAATGGTACAGAAGAACATGATGATGGGACAAAGGACTACAAATCAAAATCAAGAAATTGAAGAAAAAGAATGTTTTAAGTTGTATGTGTTGGTTCACCTAGTCCAAATAGTGTATACAAGCGGGTTCATTGAACAAAAGGTGCGTATACGTATGCATACACTTTCTCAGAAGGAAAAGCGCACATGGGATGGAAAATTAAGATTAATGAATACCAAGGGTCCATACCATGGTATTAGACCACAATATTGAGCGGAATAATGGATACTTGATCTCATCTAAGAATACCACATGCTCTAAGTGTTGTTTTCGTCTGAGGTATTGAGAAAGGCTAAAACTATATAAGGAGGAGAAGATCAAAGGGCTAGGTGTGCAAGTGAAAAGGTTTTTCATGAATACATCTATCTGAAGTATATTTTATGTTGTAAAGTCTATGGTTATGATATGATCTGAAATATCTTGTGCACCACTGGATACATGTTGGATTGGGATCATGAGACCTGAAATGACTTATTATTTTATGATTTGATAATGGATGGGCTAGATCTGGATGCTAACACATGTTTTATCCTTTAAATGTTTTGATTTGGGTATGTCTGAAGTCTGGAATAAATGTGAATTTATAAGTTAGTATTTGCAGATCTATACGTTGGTTCTCCTTGGTGAAGGCACGTATACACACTGGTTCAACACTTCCAAGTTGTTTATGTAGAAGAAAAGCTTGTCGTCAAGAGATGACTGATCTATCTGATTAGTGCTATTATTTTACTGTTGTTTTTCAATGATGTCTTCATAAGATTTGAAAGTAAATCTAATTGTATAAGGAGATTGAGTCTGGTTGATTGAATGAGAAGGGTGATCTTTGCTGTTGTCTATTTAGAACTCTGTAATTTGACAGTAGATATTTAGAATGTCACTGGTTGATACAGTTTTTGGTTCTGAGTTTTTATGAGTCAGTATCTTTAGAGGTATATGGAGATTGGGTTAAAGGAAGTAGCGTATACATGCAGGTTGGCTTCATTGAAGTAGCGTATACATTCTGACATATGCTTTTTGAGGTTGAAGTTGGTTCTGGTTGTTTACGTAGTGTTCTGGGTTCAACTCTGTGCTATGGTGACAGTGATATGATTGTTCAGATTGAATGGTTGTTGATAGATGCAATTGTATTTGATGATTCTATTACAATGGTGATTGATGTTACTGATGGGTCCAGTACAAAAATTTGATGAAACATGGCCTTCATATTTTATTATTGTGTACCAAGAGTATCTAGTCTGAAAATTTATGAAACATGGTCCCTGGAGGAAGAGTGAAGGTACTGGCCTTCTATAGACTGGAGCCTACGTACTGGTAAACATATCATCCAGTACAAAAGCTAGGGGGTTGAAGCTCCCTTTTAGTAGAAGCTGGAAAACAAATGAAGGTTGTAGCCTTCAATAGGTAGATTCCTGCGTATTGGGAAAGTCTACACTAGTACAAAATTCGCAAACTCTTTTTATTATAAGAAGATTGAAGACTGAGACAACATCAATGGTGTTTTTTTCCCACATTGGGTTTCCACCTAAAAAATCCTGGTGTTCATGTGTGCTGCTTATGTGTGTTGATTTATTCCATTATTACTACATTTGTTTAATGCTTAGTAAATACATCACACTTTGATTTAAGACAATGAATTAGTTTTTTCATTCTTTATAGGCGCGTACATATGCTGGTTGGTTTCAGAAAAATAACGTATACAGTTTGAAAAGGAAAATCATTATTGTGAAAGTTAAAATACTAATTCACTCCCCCCCTCTCAGCATTTTTCCCAATAGAATCCAAACAACAAAAATCAACAAGCTATTATAATGGTGAAGAACAAAATTTTCAAGATGGTATGATTACCCCATTAGGTCTAAATGATGTTCAAATTAGTTGTGGTAGGGTTTTACCAAAGAAGTCACCAACAACCGTCATCCAAAAATCTAAAGAGAGTGAAGTTCCTGAGAAATATGTAAATATTGATCAAGAAAACATTCCCCTAAAGGAAGATGTTCTATATTATCAATGGATGAACAAATAAAGCAAGCTCCTACAGTTCCTCTACTAGAACAACCTTATGTTTCTTTGTGAGATCCACCTTTTCCTGAAAGGCTTAAAATTGATAAAGGAATATAAAGGCAAATTATTTTACCAGAATATGATATGCTATATGAAATTAAGAATATTTTCATTAAAATTCCTTTATTACAGACTATAAAGGAAATACCAATATTTGCAAAAACTATTAAGGAGCTATGCATTAGAAAACTAGGAAGAAAGAGAAAAGATATAAAAAAGATATAACTGGTAGGAAAACTTGCTAATATCATGATGGGAAAACCTATTGTTCAAAAACAACTAGATCCCAGTAGTCCTATTATGAAAATTCATATCAATGGTGTTGAGATTCCAAATACTTTAATTGATCTAGGAGCAACCATTAATATCATGAGTAAAAAAAATGGAGCAACTTAAGCTTCATAAATTCAATATACTCCTACATTTTTACAATTAGCAGATCGATTTGTTATCAAACCAGATGGAGTATTAGAAGATGTGTCTATTTCTCTAGATTCTTGGGAATACCCTATAGATTTCATGATTTTAACACCCAAGAATAATTTAGGAGGCCATCCATTGATCCTTGGTAGACCTTGGCTAGCTACAACTGATGCATCAAAAGTTGTAGATATGGTGATATATCTCTGATGGAAATTCCACTAAGAAGTTTACCTTGTATCCTCCTGCAAAAGAAATAACTAAAATAGAAATTGAGATTTGGATAGATGATCATAATGAAGAATTTAATGATTTGCAACCAATTTATACTTTTTTCACAATCAAATGAAGAAGATCAATTGATAAATTTAATGAATAATAATGATTCTTCTTCATATTGTGAGAAAGATCAAAGTTTTCAGGAACAATGCAATATTGAATATTTATCATCTCACCAAATGGCTTTACATTCTATTGAAAAAATTGGCAATTCTCAAGTAGAAAATTTTCCCTTCAATTAACAATAATTTCGAAGAATTTCAAAAGAGAAAATTTATACAGATTCTACAAAGACACTTTTCTTCTTATGCATGGGAGTACACTGACATGAAAGGGATTGATCCTAAAACTTGTATGCATCATATTTATATTGAAGAAAATGGAAAACCAGTTAGATAACCTTAGAGAAGGATGAATCGTAATATGAGAGAAATTGTTAAGGAGAAATTAAAAAAATTACTTAATGTGAATTTCATTTATCCAATATCAAATAGTTAATGGGTGTCACCTTTAATGATTTTTCCTAAGAAAAATGAAAATGGAGAGTGCATTGGTTACATGGAATTAAAAAATCTACTTTAAAATATCATTTTCCACTACCTTTTATAGATTAAGTATTAGATACCTTAGCAGGGAAGAAGTATTTTTCATTCTTAGATGGTTTTAGTGGATATAATCAAATCCAACTAGCACTTGAAGATCAAGGTAAAACTACTTTTACATGTTCATGGGGAACATATGCCTAAAGGGTTCTTCCGTTCGGATTATGTAATGCACCTGCCACATTTCAGAGAGTTGTTTTAGGTTTTTTATAGATCTAATTCATGATAGTGTGGAAGTGTACACGGATGATTTTACTGTGAATGATGATACTTTTGAAGAAACTATGGAAAATCTGGAAAAATTTCTTATTAGATGTAAAGAGGCAACCTTTCATTAATCCATGAGAAATGATTTATGATGTTCAATGAAGGGATTGTTTTAGGCCACCATATTTCGAGTGATAGAATTAAAGTGGATACATATAAGGTAGAAATTATTTCTAAAATTTCAATTCATGTTTACCAATGGGATGTGAGAAGTTTTCTAGGATTTTTTGGATATTATAGGATATTCATAGAAAATTTCACAAAAATAGCCTCTCCACTTTTTAAACTCCTTATCAAAGATTGTGAATTTTCTTGGAATTCTGACTGTCAGAAAGCGTTTGAGACATTGAAACAAAATATTAATGAAGCAAAAATTTTAAGAGGACCTAATTGGGCTCTCCCTTTCCATATTTCCATTGATGCTTCAGATACATCTGTAGAAGTTTTCTCCAAACAAAAGGATTTAAATCCTTATGCCATATACCATACAAGTAAATATTTGACTCCCACACAGTTAAATTACACTGTAACAGAAAATGAGTTTTTAGCTGTTGTTCTTGCCATTAATAAATTTCGTCTTTACATTATTGGTTGTGAAAATTTTATTCATACAAATCACTATGCCATTATATACTTAATGAATAAACTAATTACTAATGGAAGAATTACAAGATGGTTGTTACTATCACAAGAATTCAACATTACTATTCTTGATAGACCAAGAAAAGAAAATACAGTTGCTGATTTCCTTTCCAAAATAAAACATAATAATGTTGATGTGTTGAATTTAGGCTTCTATTATCCATATCAATATTTTGAGAAGCGTTTTTGGCGGAAATCACATTATAATTAATTTTTCGATGCATTTCAAACCAACAAGTGTGGTTCATCGTCCTGACGATGAACCACACTTGTTGGTTCGAAACACGCCGACAAATGAATTATAATGTGATTTCTGCTGAAAACTCTTCTCAAAATAATGTTGATGTTCCTGTAAAAGACAATTTTCTTGATGAATATCTTTTTGTAGTATTTACTAAATTGCCTTGGTTTGTAGATATTTCCAATTATTTAGCTATAGGAAAATTTCCACCACAATTGTCAGTAAGAGAAAAGAAAAAATTGATCAAAACTAGTGCACATAATTCCTGGATAGATGGAGAATTGAAAAAAACTGGACATGATTTTATTATCCAAATATGTGTTCTAGAAGATGAAGTATCTCAAATCTTGAAATCTTGTCATGATGAACGATGTGGAGGATATTTTTCCAGTTAAATAACTGCTTACAAAATCCTTCTTTTGGGATATTATTGGCCATCCATTTTTAAGGATGCCAAAGAATATGATAAAATATGTGATAGTTACCAAATAATGGGGAAACCCATTCCATCACATGAGATGGATCTACAACCACAGTACTTGTAGAACCCTTTGAAAAATGGGCTCTAGATTTTGTTGGACCGAAAAATCCTCCATCTAAATAGAAAAGGTATATACTTGTTTGCACGGATTATGTTACAAAATGGGTAGAAGATAAACCTATTTTATTTGAAACTGAAAATGTTATAGTTACATTTCTTTTTGAGGATATCTTTACTCGTTTTGGTGTTCCAAGAGAAATTGTAACAGATCAAGGTATTCAATTCACGTCAAATTTCGTGCAAAAGATCGTGGAGAAATAAAAAATCAAGCATCATAGGTCTGATCCATATCATCCACAAGCCAATGGGAAAGTGAAATCTAGACAAATTTATTAAAGCAATTTTACCCAAACTGTGCATTTGCATTGAAAGGATTGGGTAGAAAATCTTCCAGAAGGATTATGGGCATACCAAAATACATGGAAGGAAAAAACTGGACATACTCCTTATTAGAATGTATATGGGAAGAAAGTCTTCCTTCTAATTTAATTCCAAGTGGATACCTTGAGAACAACATTCAACTTGGGCCTTGATCTCTCAGAAGCTCATAAACAAATATTGGCACAATTGAATGAGCTATATGAGATCCAACAAGATGCTATTCAAAGAACCAATATAGTTCAGTAGCAAATATCTTAGCAGCAAAGATCTAAGTGGCATGAAAATTTTATCAAATAAAAAAAGCTAAAGCAAGGTGATTGTGCTCTTCTCTTTGATTCCAAGTTCAAATATTTTCAAGGAAAATTTCAAACTCATTGGCTTGGTTCTTATGAGATTGACACTATTTTTTATAAAAATCAAATTCAACAACGATAAGGATATCAAAATAAACATTAAGGTATGTAACAATACTTGAGTTATATTTCATTTAAGAACTTAGATTTAAATTATGGATGTGATATCAAAATATTGAGGACCTTATAAATATGCTAATCATTATGACCTTAACCCCTCATCACTGCACCACTTGTCGCATCAAGGTTCGATCAATAGATCAAGCACACAACACCAGTCTTTTGAAATCAAATATGGGAAGTTGTGGAAATATAAGTCAGACGCAACAAAAATTCCTCCATCAATATTTTACCTTTCCATCATTTCAAACCCACTCCATATTCATTGTGATTATTCCAAAACCCTTCATTCTCTTCATTCTCTTCCATTTATCATTCAAAAAGAGCATTCTAAGCCGAAACAATTCTCCATGCTACGGGTACAGTTGTTTGTTATGAACCAAATGGTGTGAAATTCCTCCAGGCTTATCCAAGGGTTAAGGAGTATCTACAATAGGTGGGTTGGCTCCAGTTCTTTGAAAAATTCGATGGGCATGAAACCAAGATTACTAAAGCCTTTTCTTGAGAATTTGATGGAGACGTTAAACCCATCCCTACAAAGCAAATTGTAGCTGATGTAAAGGGTTTACCAAGGAATGGAAAAAGATGGTTCAAAAAAATAAGGATAAAAGAGAATGATTGGATTCACTTCTTGAAAGAACCAGGTATGGACTTGTCTATTTTTAAGAAAGGTTTTCCATTCACGTTAAAAGGAAAAGGGTGAAATCTCTTGTTAGTCATCCATAAATTTATAACATCTGAAGGGAGGTTTGGGACAATGTTTTTCTACCATGCTAGGCTTATGATGCATTTTGTTTATGGGTTTGAAATAAATTTACCTTGTTTTCTCTTCAGAGTTTAAATAAAATGGAATTTAGTATCCAAAGAGAATATAGGTTCATAGATAACTCTTTGTACCATCATGGACTTGTTAATATTTTGATAGAAACACATTTACAAGCAAAAGGGGATAATTGGCATGGTTTTTTAGTAAGAAATAATTTTATAGATGCTCCATAAAAATAACCAAACAATAGAGTGAAATGAAGTAGAAGCAACCCTAACCCTGAAAAGGAGAGAGTTGAAGAAGAAATTCAGGAGCCAAAAATGACTAAAATTCTAGAGGACCCATTTAAGGACAATACTCCACTATCCCAATATATTGAAAAGTGTAAACATAAAAGTGAAAAGCAAGACCTTAGAAGGAAGAAATCTAGCCTGAGGCAGCCAGTACCTGAACAAAAGAAGAAAACAGAGGACAACATAGTAGAAAAGAAGAACATTGGAAGCTCAAGAATAAGTTTAAGGAGTAAAATAATTTCAAAATTTCAAACACTCGATCACTAGAAATGATAAATATTGAAGATGAAGGATTTCACACACCTCCTCATATAGTCATTCCAACAAGGAAGACCCTAAAAATCGATCAAGTTCAAAAAGAAATCTACAATTATGTAGAATATTTAGAGGAAAAAGCACAACAAAAGACAAAATTTTCTCAGTATGAAATGGGAGAAACTTCAACAACAAAACGAAATGAAGAACAAGAACACATAATTGAAGAAAATATAAAATAATATATATATGAGCTGGAGGTTCTTAATAAATATCTAATTCAGGAAAGGGAAGTAGTTAAGATTTAGAATGAGATACTCAGAACTTAGAATGACAACATACTTCTACACCTCTACCATTGGTACAAGAAGAATAAGAAACTTAAAGTTAAAAATAAGTTTCTTAAAAACAGGGTCAGAGGATTACAAAGTATAATTTTAATGAAGAAAACAAGGACCATGTTTGGCATTAAAAAGAAGAAAGATAATAATAGCTTGGGTGTACTTGCAGAGGCCTTAGATACCATTCATTAAAGAAGGAAGGAAGAACCAATTTTGAAATTTTGGTGCATGAGGACATGCAAAACCTTCGGTGTGGGAGAATGTTGAAGTTTAGAATTGTCTATTTTTTACCATCCTTTTTGCTGTCACAATCCAACTTTTTGTTATTTTCCTACAATACCCCCACCATATTAAGGTAAAGATCAATATATACAAGGTATTAATCATCCATATTTAAATTCTCCATTTTTAGTGAAATTATGGCAAAAGTATCTTGCAATTACTGAATTTTTTATATTCTGCAACTAATATCCATTTCTGCAATAGAATCCATTGTTAGATAGGTTGTAGCATTTCAGAAGAAGAAATAAGGCTATCAAAATATGACATTTGGCTCCCGGATGGTTGACCACCTACTGACATTGCTTGACACGTTAAACAAAATAAGAGATCTTGAAGTCAAAAGCCGAGTCAAATTTGCAAACTGCGTGTTGTAGTTAAACACAGGAAGTAGAGAATCAAGCGAGTGAGGCACTTAGCTGTTAAAACATGAAATATCCTACGACTTGCTTTTCCAATAGAAACTCATAAAGAGATTGGACTCTTAGTTATCAATATCATAGGTGTTAAATTTGTTTACAATTTATTAGCTTAAAACTCTTTCGAAGTTGTTTTTATCATTTGTATAAATAACAGTAAGCGAGACAAAGAACACAGTACATAGTGACGATTGTTTTTAAGTTTATAATACTTTTGTGGACAAATTGATAATTTTTTCTCTTAATACAAATTCTTATTACTTTCTAAATGCATGCGTGAAGAATCGTTGACTATTAAATCAACCCTACACTCTGGGAGGCCCCCCTGCAAGCTGTGAGGTTTTGTTCTAGTTTTGCATTATTGTTAGCATTTCTTTTTTAAAGTTTACTTGCAGATTTTATTTCCATTATAGTTATTTTAGAGGATACTCATAAACAAAAAAATCCAAAAAGAGGTTACTTATGCTATGCATTTTTGATATCATTGTTTAGTTGTTTTAGCATTCAATTTCAACTTCTCTTATTCATTTCCTCGTTCACATTTAACTTCTGATATGCTAAACATAGTACACTTTAGAGGTTGATGCAGACATTAGTAACCAGTCTTGAGTTAAGGTGATGCAGGAGCATCGGAACGGGCCAGCAATGTGGAAGATTGCTCACATGTTGTGGCTTGAAAACCGTATTTTACTTGCTGTTGTTGATGGTAGAGTTAAATTCAGTTAGTTATTGTTGTAATAGTTAAAAATATCTTTCTATTTGGGGTTAATTTGTTAGGCGCATCTTCTGTTTAAATAAATTCATGTCACCTTATCTATTGTTAGAGTATTTAGGGAAATAAATGGCAAACTGAAGATTCTTGGAGCGATCAACGCCGGTTTCTTCTGGGAGATCTTGATTCAGGAGCGCTTGAAATCCGGCAACAGGCTATAAACAGGTGTACTGACCGCCGTGTGTGTCAAAGGCAGCTGCGTTGGACCGGAAATGGGGCAATCACTGAACCTACATTTAAAATCTAACTGATATTTGGCGGAGGACGGATGGATTGAAAGGAATCCGCTTAAAATCCGGGCGATAGCGTGATTCTTTGTATGTCAAAGTCTGATGTGCCACAATCAGAAAGGAAAAAGAGATGGGATCGGCGTTTATTTTTCTCTTTTTGTTGATGTCAGGTAGTATGTAAAATAAATGAAGACCGACGTTCTGTGTTTTTTTAGTTTTCTGTTAGATATGGGAGCGTGTAACATTAAGGATTTTGGTGAAACATAATAAATCCACATATGTGGCGTGGGCGTTTTCGGTTTTTATTTTCGAGTGTGATATTCTGATGCGAGGGCGGGGTGTGAACCAGCGTATGCCTGGGTGTATTGTCGTTTAATCAAATAGAGATAGGAACGAATGTTCGGTTGATGGCTTGTTGGTTTGGGTGTGACCTTTTAGCTTAGGTTAAGCTTGTTGTGCTATGGGTTATTCCAATGGCGGTGTAATTTAAAAGTTGGCGTTGTCCATTAAAAACTGGATCTGAAATCTTTGGGAATGTTAATGAGATTGCACAGGCGGAAGTCCCACGTCCCCTGTTTTGTATAACCGGTGTCACAGTTTTTGATTACACTGGAATAAATATTGATGTTTGTAAATTGCCACAATTGCAACCCATATATGAAAACATAAATGTTCTGTTGGCATCAATTAGTAGTGTGATTGTTATGCGTAGGGAAAAGAATCAGAGGGCTGCGCATTGTATAGCGGATAGAGAATTCAGTTCCCCAATTTAGATATAAACAGGGTTTCCATTTCGACATTCTACATTTTAAATGTAAACAGAGTTTTTTTTCCTATTTGAATCGATTGTATTTTTGAGCAGATTTGGCACCGGCGTTTCGGTGCATCAATTTTTGGTATCAGAGCCAAAAGATCCAGGAGGTTGCAGCTAAGATGCTGCCAAGACGAGGGATTGGTCGAGGAAGACCAGAACCAAACGCAGTCCTGATCGATGAAGTGCGAAGACTGCATGAACGAATGGAGACAATGGAAACAGCCCAAAGAAGAGCACCAGATGTGAAAACTGAGAGTTCTTCAGAAGAGTCTGATGAAGAGGACGAAGTAGGAGAAGAAACTAAAACTGCCAAAGTCCTTAAGATGCTGGCAAAAGTTGGCAGCAAGCCCAAGATAGAAATTCCTATGTATGATGGGAGTTTAAATGCCGAGGAGCTCATGGATTGGATCAGATCCATAGATCAGTATTTCGATTATGAAGATGTTGAGGAGAATAAGAGGGTGAAGTTTGCAGTCACTAGACTGAAGGGCCATGCAGCCATCTGGTGGGATGAGTTACAGACATCAAGAACGCGAAAGGGGAAATCTAAGATCAAGCAGTAGGATAAAATGGTAAGCAAACTCAAAGCCAAGTTTTTGCCTAAAGACTATCATTTGAATCTTTTTAAGCAGATGCAAAA
>APFE030330849.1:55042-68610 GCA_000404065.3 Pinus taeda | reverse complement strand
CTCTCCCTACTCTTATTGTGAGTTTGTTGATCTATTTGTATACCCAGTCTCTTCCCTCTTGATGAGGACTCCTCCTCCCAGACTGACACATGATATGCAAAAAATACTACAGCTCTCCAAGAACTATAAAATAGGTGACTGGTACTTCTACCAGAATCACACTATTCTGAGGATATATGGATGTGAGATATGCTCCTACAGGCTGCCCAGATATGTGCCAATGAGAATGTTTGCCTTGGAATGTTTCAGGCAATTCATTAACTTAGATCTGAGTCACTTCCATAGCACAAAGAAAAAGGCCCGATTGAAGCTCAGAGACCAATTATGCCCCTTTGTTATGAACAAGAAAGAGGGGTGGAAGGGTGTTGATGAACTATTGGGTCAAGAGAAGCTTTTGGTGGGTACCCTATGACCCATGTGGCTTTATCAATGCAAGAAGGGTAAAATATAGGCTTGCACCCTATGAACACTACATCATCCCTGACATAGAAAAGTATGCCAACCAAGATGAGTGGTTGGAGGGCACACTAGTTGAAGAGTTAACTAAGGAAGAAAAAATGGAACAAACCATGAAAGATTTGGAAAAAAATCTTGACTTGGAATATTTTGGGTAGGTGTCTTTCAAAAAGCCACAACAAACCAGGGAGAGCTCATCAACTGCCACAACTGCACAACAGGTTGCCTAGGAAAGGACTACACCAACAACATGGACAACAAAGGGCAAGGAGTTGGTAGTGGCAGAACAAGAAATCATGGAAGAACAACCTACTACCTCAAAGGAACACAGTCAAGGGCAAGCCCCTTCACTACAAACACAAGCACCAGAGGTACCAGCACTACAAACTCCTCTTCCTAAGGAGAGAAGAAAGGAAAGGGACCAAGAAGAGACCACACCTGCAAGTGGGTCAACAAGTCAGCAAGAGACCAAGAGGCAAAGGGTAGATCCTCCTGAAGAGGACACTGTGGAAGACATTACTAAAATACCAAGAGGAGGGAGGGCCATTAGTCAACAGACTTCTGCTAGCTCTCATAGACAAGAAGGAGGGAGGACACATGGAATGGAAGTCTCCTCCTCACGGTCACAAGCAAAGAAACCATCAGACATCAGGCAATCTTTCATAGAGATTAAAGCTCAAAATGAGTCATTAAGGATTCAATTGTATGACCAGTTCCTTAAGATGACACCTTCCAAACAGCATAGACTAATGGCAGCCTATGACATCAAGGAGGAGAAAATGATTTTAAGTCATTTCAAGCCCAAAGTTCAGTAGCCACAGTCTGCAGCTGACTATATAAGGACCAATTTAGAGGTCCTTGCCAAGGACATCCACCCATTGGATAAAATTGAATTGCACAAATAAACAGGTGAAATGGTCTATGCCACACTGGCAGACAAAGCAATGCTGGCCCACTAATTAAAAGAGTCACTGAGTAATACATTTGCTCAATTGGATTTAGAGAAGATGTCTTCTCTAGCAAAAGACAACCGAATAAAGACTCTGGAGGAAATAATTGTTGAGTTGGGACATGATCCCAAGGATGCCAAGGGTATCAAAGCATTGATCAAAAAGAAGGAGGAAGATATTGCTGCCCTTAGAAAGAAATTGAATCTGCCTATCACCATGCATCCCCAAATAACAAAGCTTGCACAAGAAAAAGCAGAAGAGGATTTCATGGCTTTATTGATGAGAATGTACCAAAGGCTGATGCAAACAGAGCAAGAGCTGGAGAAAGCATTGCAAAATAAGCAGGGAAAGTCGACCTCCCAGCCACCCCAAACAGCTCCAACAATTGTCTCTGCTCCCCCCACAGACACAACAGCAATTCCTCCCACTGAGCCACCATCAACAAAAGGTACAACGACCACATATGCTATAGCAGCAACAATAACAGAGCCTGAAACCAGCATGAAAATGGAGGAAATGATGAAGGCAGTGAAAGAGTTAGAAGCTCTAATGTCAGAGCTCAAAGAGACAAAAGAAAAGTTAGCCAAGCTAGAAGTGAGCTATGACAAATAAAAAATAACAGTGGCAGAGAAGACCAGAGAGGTAAAGGCCCTGAAGAACAAGGTGAAAACACTGGAAAAGGATCTCACCTTGCATAAACCTCTGGCAGATATTAAAATGATTTTGCGGACCAAGATTGGCCAGTCCATTACTGACCAATGGAGATCATTTCAGATGATGTATGAACAAATAGAATTAATAGACAGGGCACAAGAACAAATACAAAGGGCTTGGGCATCATTAGGAAATATGCCTGAGCAAGCCAATGCACTCATCCATTTTTTGAACACCAATACTAAGGAACAATTAGCAGCTTTAGAGATCAATGACAGGACACGCACCATTTTGACAATAAAGAAGGTGCTAACAATGAGAACTCTTATACAGACTCTGGAAAGAAGGTGTCAAGAGATGCAGATGGATATTAATGCCTTCACAGAGAAATTGACAAACTTGCAGCAAAAGGGTCTACCCAGTTTAGTAACAAGCAATCAAAAATTGTTATCACATTAGCAGTATCCTCATCGGGTGAACTTGTATGTGACAAATCAGGCCATTGCATCATCCAGCAGCTCAGAAAACATAGGACCTCCTTCCGGCAGAGCTTGTATGACAAACTGGAGAATTTGCTTTTTATAGAACATGAAATAAATCATCTGTTTGAAGTCAAGCCTAATTTTTATAGGTATACTAAGGCTAATGAGATACTAGTAAACATACAAAGACATCAGTTTCCCACAGAACACTGGTGGCAAAGTATGCTAGAAGTTTTGCCTAAGTAAATTTGGATCTTTTTGCCTATGTACACCTGGTCAAAAAGAAAGACACGTGGTAGATATAAAGGAAGGAGCTCAAGCCAGGATCAGGACACATTAAAGACGAACCCATAGCAGGTAAACAGATCAGGACAACAATGCAGGAAAGAAAAGCAAGGACATAACTGCCAGCTAAATTCTTGGGTGAAAAGTCTAAAATATCTTGTTAGTAAAGCAGCCACAATAACTCCTGCCTTCATTTCTATATTTATTTCTCTAACAAAGTAGCTGAAGGAAGTTATTGCTCCTTATCTTATCCTCAACATGTTTTGTAAACTCTCATTTTGTATAAATACCCCCGCAAAGAGTGTATTCAGGGTTGGTGATTCTCCCATTTGAACTACGCTGTAACTCAGATATTTATTAATACAAAGGGCGTTGAAATGCATTGCTGCTGGACCTTCTGAATGTGGATGTGATGATTCTGGACTCTGCTACAGAATCCCTGTGTTTTTCTTTGGCTCAAAAAGTTATTCTAACTGTGTATTATGTTTTCTGTGTTTGCAAATATCATATATGTCTCATAATCTTAGCAACAGGGAAAAAGAATAGCCCAGAACTTGTTTAAATACACTCTGTGTTCAATTCCTGCTGTTATTTATGTTTTCTTCACAATTAGTATAAATAGAAATTCTTAATTACTTCTGTTTCTACTAATTCCTTCATTCTGAACATTGTCAAGGAATTCTTCACTGCTCCTTGAAAATATTCAAGCACCTTCCCTCTGCCACCATGATAAAGGATTCTTGACTTCCCTTTACCCCTGGCCTACATCCCATCAATCACTAGCTTTCGATATTGTTCCAAACTGATTATCTTGCTCTGTAGTATTGCCTATCATCACAGAAACACACTCAGCGGTCCATCTTCATAGACTCCATTGTCCAATGGAATTAACTCTATCAGACCTACATCTTACCTCTGTTTGAAATCACCTTCCAAACCCAGTTAAAACAAACTTCTGCACATCATAACTAGCATAAAAAACTTCAAATAAACAAAGTTAAATTATATAGAGAGAACCCTCTCTAGATGCAGTTTGGCTAGAAATTGCATCTAAAAGATTGGTTAGTGGTTACCTCAGCCGTATTCCCTTTTCTCACAAGTTTTGGGGAACAACCTGAGTGATAACATCATTGGCGACTCCACTGGGGACGAATGAATGTTTGTTACTACTGTCTAAATCTCTAAAGATACTTCAGTCCAAATCCAGTTTAGCTTTAGATTCTGTTGATGCCTCGAAAATCGTTGCACCAACATTGGGGGAAACCACCCGGTCCGGACCTTAGTGCAGCTCCTTTTCCGTTTGGTGTAGTGGCTCCGACTGGGGATAATGGGACCAGTTTCCCAGAAATAGATGAATGGGATGAATGAATACTTTGTAAATAATAGTAATGGTAGGTGAATAACTAAAGCTATTGACAGAAATGCAAGTAAATAAGACTATCCCGGGAATCTATTTGAACATCTAAAGCGTAGCTTTTGATGTTCTATATCCAAAAAATACAATTATATAGATGACTGCATTTATGTGGACATAGATATTAAATCATTCAAGATTTGCTGTACCTAAATAGTTAGGCACAGCGATTAAAACAATGCTACTTTGACTTTAAACATTCATACTATTAACGCATACATGATTAAAAATAAGGTATATCATCTAAACATCCAATAGTGGCATGAGTAGGATTTCCTGTTGTTATGCATGCATACAATTAACAGTAGCAAGAATAATTACACAGCGAAATAATATACACAGAATGAATCCAAACAAAAGATAGAAATACCAGTTGGATAGCAAGCCACTCCCGATATAAATCGCTATGTATAGCTTCTATTTTGACGCATCAACATTCCTCAAATCAACGACAGTAGTGCACAATTGAATTAAGAAACTTTCTCCATTAAAATAAAAGCAGATGGTCGAGTTTCATAAAAGAATAGAGGCTGAAGCACAATAGTGCAAACTTCAGTCTGTTAAGTCTTATACAAAATTTTACGACCCTTTCTAAATGCATGAAAGGGTCTATAAATACTAAACTAATCTAAATATCTACAAAACAAAAATGCTAATTATTCTGATATCAATAACTTCATCGTTGCTATTTTCTCTGGCAGACTAAGGAGCTGGATGATGACTCATTCTGTCGGCTGTTTATCTTTAGACCTTAGTTGATTGATGTCAAGCATCGGCTGAATCTCTGGAGGTTTGTTTGTTCGTGAACTGAGCTGGGCGGAAAATGTGGCATCTTGGATCTCGGGGATCATGTATTGAACGACATCGGTTAAGCATTTGAGGGCGGCTCTTTGTTCATAAGGCTTAATAAGGAAATGCCAATACGTTTCTATGCTTAAACTGTTAACCCCGGCGATTAACCTTCCTCTGTTCTCTAACTCTGGGTAACATGATTGTTCCAATGTATGAGCTGTGATTACCTTTCCGGGTGTACACTGGGTAACAATGTTTGCCAAGTAAAGTGTATCATTAACCAGATCAATCAGATTGTTAGAAGTCAATGTGCACCTTGAAGCTGCCCTTTCTGCTTTCATTACCTGTGTATGCCATTCTGTGAATAATATGTTTTTATGAACTTCGAGTATTTTTGGCAAATTAGAGTCTTTTCCTGCTTTTGAATCTT
The DNA here is from genome assembly GCA_000404065.3 of Pinus taeda. Taxonomy (NCBI): domain Eukaryota; kingdom Viridiplantae; phylum Streptophyta; class Pinopsida; order Pinales; family Pinaceae; genus Pinus; species Pinus taeda. The sequence goes on along the minus strand of APFE030330849.1, from coordinate 63,147 downwards.
GCCATTCAAGGTGTGCTGTGATAATTTCATCGGCTTGATTTAATTCATCTCTTGCCTTTTCTACTCGATCGCTCACAGTTGTGGCTAACTCGCAAAGTGGTTCCGCTTGAGAGAGGGATTGAGCCAATAGTTTAACTTGCGCTATAAGTACATTGTTGACTATCATTGCTTCTTTTCTAAATTCCATTACCTGCGAGTTTCCTCTGAAATTATCCAGTTGTGCTGTGATCTGGGCGATATGCTCATCCTTAGTTCTCAGTAATTGCTCATTTGCTGCCTTTAATTGTTCCAAAGCCTCCTTCAACTCATTCTGTCTATGAATCGCCGCCTGATTGATGCTCTGTTTTTCCTCCTCCCATTGCTTAGTCAATTGATCATTCATTTGTTGTTGTTGTTCTAACTGTGCCTCGGTTTGTGTCACCTTTTGTTTCATTGCTGCCAACTCTTCTTGTAAAGTGGAAATTTCTTGATCTTTAGTTTTTAGCAAAAGACTTACCTCTTATGCCTTGTCGATAGTAGCAGCTGAATAAGCTCCATCATACTATGACAGTTTGGTTAGATCATCTGAGGGATCTTGTTTCTCCTTCCATACTACATTGCCCATGATGGTTGACTCGGGAAAGATGGAAGGTTGATCAGGCCTTTGTCTCTTTCTCGATCGTTTTACTACGACTTTATATTTTGGGCTGTAGAAGACATTCAAAGGAGGAATATCTTCTACTTGTAGAGTGATTTGTTCACTAGGGCCTTTTGGAATAATTTCCACGTCTTTTGATTTTGGTGTGCCGCTGGTTATGCTTAAAGTCTGAGATGAGGTTTTACCCTGTTTAGTGCTGCTTTTGGGAGTATCAGTGCTCTGCGAGTCTTTACTTCCACCGATAATGGTGCTGAAATGCTGCCATTCTTTTTGCAATTGAGGGTCTGTGACAACACCTTTATTAGTATCGGTGGTGCTTTGTTTAGACTGGGATTCCCTAAGCAGTTGTTCTTGCTTTTCCCTTTCTTTCTGGTCTTGTTCTTTCCGCTGTTTCTCTGCCTGCTTTTTTTCTTTCTCTTTGTGCTGCTTCTCTGCCTGCTCTTTTTCTTTCTGCCGCTTCTCTTCCTGCTCTTGGCGCTGTCTATCTTCCTCTTCTTTCCTCAAGCGTTCTTGTTGTTCTTGCTTCATTTTCTCTTCTCGATCTTTCTTTTGTTGTTCCTCTTGCTCTTTATTATTGGTCTGTATTGTAGCAGGAGGTTTCTCCGTCTGTTGTTGGCCAGGCTCGCTTGATGATGCTGCTTGGGCTGTTATTAATAAATTCAGAGGCAGAGTTTGCAACCTCTGTTCTCTGAGTTTATTAAACTCCATTAGCTTTTCATCGTTATATTGCCTCTTAGCGAGTTGCATGACCTGAAATATCGATTCAGCTGATTTGAACATGTAATCAAACATGTCTTCCTTATGATCGAATAATGCTAATTTAGCATGTTCCAAAGCAGCGTATGTTGTTCGCTTTGGGTCGAATAGCCTATTTGGAAGTGTAGCAAAATTTAAGGCTTGAATCTTCGTAGCTTCTTTTTCTGCATGTTTTAGATCATGCAGCGTGAAGACCCCACATCTGAAGGGAAAAGTAGGCCAGCCCCTTTTCTTCTCCTTTTTAAGAATCTGAGTGGTGCTTTCTGCTGTTATTTGGTAAGCAATCTCCCTTGCTAACAGTTTATCGGGGACATATAAAGGAAGGACATGAGGGTTGGCTTGACTGCCAAAAACCCTAATATAAGTGAAATGTTCTTCTCCGAACCAACTACCTACCGCAGGCAAATCAAAAGAAGCAAGGTAGGATATCCTTGGGATAGGCTTATCAAAAATTGCATAATATACAGGAACCATGAAACCATTGCAAATTTGGTACATGTGGTTTTTATAAGATGTTTTCCACATCTTACGATGATAAATATGAATGGGCGAGGGATCCTGCACGGTCCACCTCCAGCCAAGAATAGGGAATTCAGAATTAAAACACAAAGTATCCAAGATATATGCACTGTAGTAAAAAGGGGGAATTTTTCTTTCAGTGACTCTGGTTTTGTTCCTGAAATCAATAACAGCTAATGCCAGCTTATCTGATAGAATAGTGGCCCAATCCATAATAACGCTGTTTACTGCCGCGTCCATGAGAGGAACCATTTCAATGGTGAAAACGACAGAATCATGTAAACCCCAGAATCTACACATCATTATGCCGGCATAACAATAAGGAGAACACAAAGAGGCGACTGAGTACTTACCGGAGGATTCATGTCTGTGTTTATTTGGATTCTGCCTCCATTCCTTGATAGGTTCAGATTCGACCTCGTATTCACTTGCAAATTGTTTTAGAAAAGCGCTATTATATACCTTCTCTGGCTTAGGCAAATGATACATTTGCCTCAGATCTTCAGGTTTAAACGACCCAAAAATTCTCCCATCCTTTGTGATGAAAGTTCTATCGGTGAAGGAGATTTCTTTAATTGCCCATTTCACTACGTCAGTATACGAGAGAATTTGCTCTCTTGCTGCAATTCTATGGAGGAACGAATCTGCCAAATCTTTAATAGAACCTTCCGACCTTTTAGGTGAATCCGCGGTAGCTTCTTCCTCTGCTTGTGCTGGTTTTTCAGCTTCTATTAAATCGTAAGTCCCTTGCCAAGTTGTCCTCGCTAGGCCTGCGCATGTAGTGTCGGATATTAAGCCTTTCTTACTATTTAGCGCTGATTGTCCTGCGGCTGGTGAGTTTGAAACACCGGCAACCTTCTTGGACTTTTTACCCATCATGTTGAATCCTTTTGTAGAACTGTATCCTGCACAGGGAATAAGATCCGGCGTAACACGGAGATAGTAGTAAAACTCAGAGATGATAGCAGAATGTAAAAGATGAACGTTGATATATCCTGCTTTTGTCGAATGGCACGGAGACAATCTATAGGCGGAGCTCAGGGCAGAGATTCATTATGTAACCGTATAGAGCCTGCCACCTTTATAAATGCCCATTATTCCCAAATTTGATTGAAAAACTCTTAAAGCAAGTAAAGGGCATATGGGCGGCCGAGCGGGAGTAATTATGCCTTAATTACCAATAAATTGGGCTCTCCAATCACTTTATTGGCTTTTGCGTTGAAAATCGTGCTTTATCGCATCGCAAGGGAAGGAGGGCATGAATGGCTTTAACAATGAGTTTGAATATCGCTGATCGCCGATTGCGATATCGCATCGGCGAAAAGCATATGAGCGTTAAGGATGGTACAAGAGGATTGCCGATTGGCGATTGCGATATCGCATCGGCAAAAGGGATACGCGCATGTGTTTACAAAAAGGAGTAGGGCCGATTGCGATATCGCCGATAGCTTTATCGCATCGGGGCTTTACCATGCAGTGTATTAGGGGTACATAAGGGGATTGCCGATTGCGATATCGCCGATGGCTTTATCGCGTCGGGGAAAGGACGTATGTCATTTGATGCATTGCTTGTATGCTTTTGCGATATGCGATCTTGCGATCGCTTTATCGCGAAAACTTTATTTGCGCTTTATGTCGGCTTTTTAAATGAATAAAGCTTTGATATCATTTTATTTCTAAGAGGGACCCATTCCATATTTTAATGTTTTTCAAAAAAGATATTTATGAAATGGGGGGTTGTTTTGCAAGGCACAACAATTGGCGATTCACTGGGAGAACCAGTTATCTCTAGAAAAAATCAAAAGTACTTAAAAATATTTTGTAATAGAGTTTCAACCATAAGGAAAATTCTGATATAACTAGGCATCTATGTATTCTGAGTATTTACAGAAATAATTTCGATATTTTCCTCTTTTCGAATATCCTTTAGAATTGGTATATTTAAAGTTTCAAATAGGCCTTGCTTGGTTTATAAATAATAGAAATAGGGAGGCTTTTCCAAATCAGCTTTTATAGTATACTCGCTTGTCATAGGTAGAGCCTCTGCTGCCAGCAGACGTTTATAGTCTTGACAGGGATACCTTTTAACCATTTGACTGTCCATTGTCCCATTCAATCAAGATTTTGATTATCAGAATGAATCTAAAACATACTTTCATATTTTATTCATTTTCATTTTGTCTAAATTCTTTGTATAAGATAAAAAAGCCATTGTCCTGGTTTGATGGCCAGCTGTTGGCAACGCCACTCACTGGTAGTAGTCTAACTGAACAAGCTAGCTCATGATGAGACTCCTTGTCTTGAAATTTCAAGCCATTACCCTGTTTTGGTAGACAGTATTGGTAATGTCAGCTAAGCTATTTCCCTATGAACGTGGTAAGCAGGTTTATGATAAGACCTCTTATCTTTAGTATCTTTATATTTTAGAATTACACTCTGAAAAAATCATCACCTTTAGTAAATGGGGTGGACAATCACTTCTTTGAGAATTAATGGATGACAAGTTGGGAGTTAAAGATGCTGATATTGAATTGACTTCTATTCCTGATATCAATGACCATTTGGGGCGAATTTGAAAACAGAAATAACCATACATTACTTTCATATTCTAAAGAGGAATTAATCAAAGCTAATCTACGATTCATAGATACAAATGACATCTAATTTCCCAAACATAATTCCTTTTTGGTCAAAAATTCTATTGTTTGAAGGCAGGTACTGATGATAATTCTATAAGACAACCAGTTAAACATAGTAAAGGGCCAATAGGATATGCCTTACAACCTTATTTACTAAAAACCTATAAACTAAGAAATTCTACGAAAGTAAAGGGAAGAGGGGTTACCTCCTCAATTGAAGAATTTTTTAAGGATTAGGCCATTTACAGGGAGAGACTCCCTGACACCTGTTAAGTCTTGCAATAGAAAGGTTGAATGACCTATTTTCTCACAGATCTGAAATGGTCTGAGCCACAACTTTTGGAATTTGGTGTGTTTACCTTTGTCCTCATGGGCTTTATCCCATTTCAGAGCCAAATCACCAACTTGGAATTGTTTTGATCCTGATGAGGCTGAGTCGAAAGCTGCTTTGATGATTTGCTGATGTTTGGCATGGGTATCGCTTGCTTTTTCCCTCTCTTCTTCAAGTTTTAGGATTTGATCATGTCTGAGCTGAATAGAAGAGGAAGGAGTTTGTTCGATGAATTGTACTAGGGCTAGAGAGGGTAAAACAAGATTTGTAGGTAATATTGCTTCCTTCCCATATACAAGATTGAATGGAGAAGTTCCTATGGAAGCCTTTTGAGTTATCCTATCAGCCCATAATGCAAAGATCAACGTTTTATGCCAATTCCTATGATTTTGCTCGATTGTTCGTTTAATAATTTTGATCAGATTTTTATTAGTGGATTCTGCCAAACCATTACCTTGAGGGTAGTAATTAGCTGAATACTTTAACTTGAATCCCCTTTTAACAGCAAAATCAATCATAGAGTTGCCCGAAAAATAAGAAGCATTATCAAATACAAGGGCAGTTGGAACACCAAACCTGGTAATAATGAATTGATCGATAAATTCAATGATTGCCTCAGAATTTGCTGTTTTTAAAGGAACTGCCTCCACCCACTTAGTGAAGTAATCGGTAGCAGTGAGAATGTACTTATGCTGCTTTGAAGAGGGTGGATTGATTTCCCAGATGATGTCCAATCCCCATTGATCAAATGGCTGTTCAATGTTAACTGGTTGCAGAGGGAAAGCTGATTTTCGTTGCCTTCCACCAGCAGTTTGACAATTTAAGCATTTTCTCACGTAGTCATGGGTGTCTCTGAAAAGGGTTGGCCAATAGTATCCAGCATGAATAATCTTGTGAGCTGTGGTGTCAGCTCCAAAATGTCCTCCTGCTGGTCCATCATGTAATTCCTGCAACACCTTTTGAGTTTCAGTTTTCTCAAGGCATCTTAGCAAAATAGAGTCATAGTTCTTTTTGAAAAGCACATCATCAATAAGCGAAAAACTCTTTGCCTTTAATTTGATGGCCCTTTTGCTTTTGTAAGATAAATGAGGAGTAGCATGACCATTTTTTAAATAAAATATCAAATCTGCATATTGAGATTCTGAATCAGTGATACTTATCTGATTGATTTCTTTTGTTGGACCTGTGTCGCTTGATTCAGGTATGTTGGAAGCTCCTGCTAATATCCTGCAAAAACCTTGGCCTCTAACGATCTTTGCTGGCCTAATGTCTAAATCATACTCTTGAAGTGCGGTGACCCAATTAGCCCTTTTTTCACCCAGTTCCCTTTGCATTAATAGTTGCCTAACAGCTGAAAAAGGAACTATTACTTTCGTATGGGTTTTTAGGAGGAAGGGTCTGTAATGTTTAACTGCTTTGAACACAGCAAAGGCTTGTTTTTCAACATCAGAGTAGTTTAATTCAGCACCTTGAAGATTCGAGCTAAAAAATGAGATAGGTGCTTCCAAGTTGTGATCGTTCAGTTGGGTAAGTACTGCTGCATATGAAGTATTGGACGCGATAGTGTACAATGTGAAAGGATTGGAGAAGTTTGGAGTAATCAAGGAGGGGGCATTGATGATAGATTGCTTTATCTTATCAAAAGCTTCTTTTTCTATTAATCCCCACTTAAAAACTGCATTCTTCTTAATCATTGATTGGAGAGGTAAAATGATATGAGAAAAATCAGGTACAAATCTTTTAACAAAATTTATCTGACCGAGGAATGACTGCATCGATTTCTTGTTGTGAGGGAAAGGGATCTCCGAAATTTCTTTGATCCGATCAGGATCAATATAGATGCCATCTCGAGATACAATAAAACCTAGGAGTTTCCCTTGATCTAGAGCAAAGAATGACTTTTTGGGGTTCAGAGAAATTCCATACCTTTTACATCTTTGAAAGATCTGATTTAGGTCATGTAAATGATTGGATCTCTTTTTAGAAAACACAGTTATGTCATCTAAGTAGATGACTACTGATCTATTAATTAACCCCCTAAAAGCAGTGTCCATAGCTCTTTGGAAAGTCGCTCCTGCATTTATAAGTCCGAAGGGCATCTTTTGATATGCATATGTTCCCCATTTTGTTCTAAATGTTGTTTTGAGTTGCTCATTAGGATGAACTAAAACTTGGTTGTATCCTGAAAAACCATCAAGAAAAGACATCAATTCAGAACCCGCCACAGATTGGAGTATTTGCTCCATAGTTGGCAATGGAAAATTGTCCTTTAAGCTTGCTCTGTTCAAATTTCGGAAATCTATACAAATTCGAATGTCGCCATTCTTTTTTCTGACAGGCACCATATTAGAAACCCAATTGGAATGTCGGACTGGGAAAATAATTTTGGCTTTGAGGAGTTTGTTAAGCTCCGACTTAATCTGACTTTCCAAATTGGGATGCATTTTTCTTAGCTTCTGTTGTATAGGTTTTTGATCTGGAAGCATTGGGATTGTATGCTGGATAGTAGACGTGTCATAAGTCTTTAGGTCATCATATTTCCAAGCAAAAACGTGTTTATTCCTCCTCAATAGTTTAACAAATGCTTCTTTCTCTTGTGTAGAAAGTCCTAGTCCTAGATTTACATTCTGAGGAACTTGATCAGTACCCAAATTTATTGATTCAAACTTTAGGGTAGAACTTTGGATCTTTGTATTGGGTACAGGCTTAAACCTGTCTTTTATATCATAAAGATCTTCAAGTTTTACCACAGGCTTAGGAATTGCATTCTCTTGGGATGCTCTTTTAATTTGGGAGTCGTGTTCGTCTTCTTCAATGATCTGGTTGTCATAAGACTTTTCAGAAGTCAAGAATTGCAAAATATCATTATCATGATTAAAAATTCTCCAATTAGTGATATTGTCGGGAATTGAAGGTCTGAAAATTAACTCTACAGAAAATCTATCAGGGTTGTAGTCTTCTGAGGGTAGGAGCCTTGAGGCTACATTGGCAAGTAGGTCAGCAGCTGAATTCTGGGATCGGGGGATAGAAGAAATGTTAAATGCTAGGAAATGTGAGGTAAGGTCTTGCACAAGTGATTGGTAATGTTTTAGATGATTTGAAAGGCAATGAATTGCATTTCTAACCTGTTTAACAATGATTTCTGAATCACCAAAAACCTTTAAATATTGCACTTTGAGGCCGATTGCTTTATATAAACCCTGGACTAAGGCTTCATATTCAG
>APFE030330849.1:25455-45884 GCA_000404065.3 Pinus taeda | reverse complement strand
CAGGCTCCACACCCAATAATCTCCCACTTGGAGACTGATTGTAGCAACTCCACCGCTGCTCCATTTGCTGGACAATGAATCCTCTTTGGACCTAGCTGTTTCTCATCTTCATCGTCATCCTTAAAGACCAACTGAAACTGAGCATATTCTCAGTTTCTCCCTGGTTACAACTTTTGTTAGCATATATGTAGGGTTCTGGCTAGAGTGTATCTTTTCTAGCTTCAACTCTCCATCTTCCAACACTGATCGTATGAAATGGTACTTGAGCTATATATGTTTCGTCCTAGAATGAAATGCTGAGTTCTTTGCAAGATGAATGGCACTTTGACTATCACTGTATAACGTGCCCATATCATGCTCCTTACCCAATTCACCATAAACCTTTGTAACTAAATCATTTCTTTACTCGCCTCTGTAGCAGCAACATACTCTGCTTCTGTTGTTGAAAGTGCAACAACATTTTGGATTTTTGAAACCCAACTGACAGCTGTTCCACAAATAGTGAATACATATCCTGTAGTGCTCCTCCTGTTATCTCTGCCACCTGCCATATCTGCATCAACATATCCCTGTAGAGAAATGTTTGAACCACCAAAGCACAATGCTTGATCTGTGGTACCTTTCAAATATCTGAGAATCCATTTCACTGCCATCCAATGTTCCTTTCCTGGATTGTTCATGTACCTGCTTACAACTCCCACTGCATGTGCAATGTCAGGCCTTGTGCAGACCATTGCATACATTAAGCTTCCAACTGTTGATGCATATGGAACGTTAGACATATAATCCACGTCTTCTTGGGTCTTTGGGCACATTTCCTTACTAAGTTTGAAATGGCTAGCAAAAGGTGTACTAACTGGTTTTGCATTGTGCATGTTAAATCTTTTCAACACCTTTGGTATGTACTCATTCTGAGACAATGTTAATTTACGGTTTTTCCTGTCTCTAGTTATTCTCATACCAAGGATTTGTTTTGCAGCTCCCAAATCCTTCATTGCAAATGAATTTGCCAATTTTCTTTTGAGCACATTTATTTCCTGTATGTTAGATCCTGCAAAAAGCATGTCATCTACATACAATAACAATATAATATAGCTGCCATCATTTTGCTTTTTCAGATAAACACAATGATCAGAGTGACATCTAGTATAACCTTGTTCAGACATAAACTTATCAAATTTTAGATACCACTGCCTTGGAGCCTGTTTTAAGCCGTACAAGCTCTTCTTCAACCTGCACACAAGTTTCTCCTTCCCTTTCACTTCATATCCTTGTGGCTGCTGCATATATATCTCTTCCTCCAAATCCCCATGGAGAAAGGCTGTCTTTACATCTAACTGCTCAAGATGCAAAACTTCAGCTGCTACAAGACTTAAAATAGTTCTGATTGAAGTCATTTTAACAACAGGAGAAAATATTTCATCAAAATCAATACCTTTCTTCTGCGCAAACCCCTTCACCACAAGTCTAGCTTTGTACCTCTGTTTTCCTCCATCTTCTTCCTTCAACCTGTAAACCCATTTATTCTTCAATGTAGTTTTTCCTGCAGGCACCCTGACTAAATCCCAAGTCTGGTTATGCATTAAGGAGTCCATCTCTTCTTCCATGGCTACCTCCCACTTCTTCCTGCTTTCAACCTGCATTGCTTCTTCATAACATTCGGGTTCACCGGAATCAATCAACAATAAATAATATAATGAAGGAGAGTATCATTCAGGGGGTCTACTTATCCTGGTAGATCTTCTAACACCACTTTCAGGTGTTTGGGGTGCCTGTTGTAGCTGTGATGGTTGCTGTTGTTGTGGTTGTTGATTATTATTATTTTTAGGCACCTTTACTTTTTCAGCGATTTCATCAAAAACTGCATATTCCTTGTTTTCCTTTTCTTGTTTCTTTTCCTACAACTGATTCTTATACAAGATCTTTTCATTGAATATTACATCTCTGCTCCTAATGATTTTTTGATTTTCATAATCATATAAGAGATAACCAAAATCATTAACACCATATCCAATAAAGGTACATTTCTTTGACTTTGCTTCAAGCTTTGTTCTATTTTCTTTATCAATATGGACAAAGGCCTCACAACCAAAAGGCTTTAAATAGAGTAGTTTACCTTTTTACCTGTCCATGCTTCCTCTGGAACACCACCATCCAAGGAACTTGAAGGCCCTCTGTTTATTAGATAAACAACAGTATCTTCAGCATCTGCCCAAAACTATAAAGGCAATCCTGCATGCAATCTCATGCACCTTGCACGCTCCATGATTGTCCTGTTCATCCTTTCTGACACACCATTTTCTTGTGGTGTTCTTGGAACTGTTTTCTGCCTGCGAATTCCATGCTCTGAACAGTACTTATCAAACTCTTTGCTGCAATATTCACCTCCATTGTTGATCTAAGACACTTCAATTTCTTTCCCGTCTCAATCTCAACCAAAGCTTTCCATTTCTTAAAAGTATCAAATACATCAGATTTATTCTTAATACAATAAATCCAAGTTTTTCTAGTTGCATCATCAATAAAAGTAACATAATAACGAGAGCCACCGAGAGATGATACCTGAGCAGGTTCCCATACATCTGTATGCACAAGCTCCAATTTTTCATTCTTCTTTTCTTTCCCAACTCTGAGAAATCTGACTCTCTTCTGTTTTCCATAAATGCAATTCTCAAAGAAGTCCAAATCAACATTCTTCAAACCCGGCAACAAATTCCTTGAGTGAAGAATCTTCATCCCTTTTTCACTCATGTGTCCAAGCCTATGATGCCATAATGCTGCATTTGCTCCTTTGGAAGTTAAAGCATTAACAGAGTTAGAAATACCATTGCATAAATACAATGTACCAACCATTTCGCCTTTTGCTATCACCAGGGCTCCTTTGGTGACCTTCCAAGCTTTATCTGTGAAAGTTGTCACAAAACCTTCACTGCCTAACTACCCTGTTGAAATCAGATTTTTCTTTAGATCTGGAACATGCCTTACATCCTTTAGTAGCCATTGGTTTCCATTCTGCTGTTTTACAAGAACCTTACCCATTCCAACAATTTTACAGGGTGTATCATCACCCAAATGAACTTGTCCAAAATCTCCTTGAACATAGTCATGAAAATATTTCTTATCAGGTGTGCCATGGAATGAAGCCCCTGAATCTACCACCCAGGAATTAGTAATATTTTCGAAAGAAAGAATCAAAACATCCTGTAACACCTCACCTATCATATTTGCTTCATGATTGTTTTCTTGCTGTGAATCTCCTTCTTTCCCCTTTCGAGATCTACAGTCTTTCTTTAGGTTTCCTTTCTTTCCGCATTTCCAGCACACTGTCCCCGATCTGGACTTGGATCTGCCTTTCCTTGATTTACTGCGATATCCTGAGCTCTTTCCTCTTTCCAATTTTCTTCCTCTAGACTCTGCACTCAAAGCATTTCCCGATGTCTCACCGGAGCTTTTCCGTTGCATTTCCTCGCGAAGGATAACACCGACAACATCATCAAACTTTAAAGTACTAGATCCAGAAACGGAGTTACTAATGGCCATTACCAAACCATTCCAACTTTTTGGTAATGAGCACAATAATAACATAGCTCTAACTTCATCATCAAAGTTTACCCCTACAGGACATGACTGACTTGTAACAGTATTAAAATCATTTAAATGATCTGCAACAGATCCACCTTCCGACATCTTCATATTAAATAATTGTTTCATAAGAAATACCTTGTTTGAGGCCAAGGGTTTTTCATATAGTTTCTCCAACGCCTTAATCAAACCCTCTGTCATTGTTTCCTTCGAAATTTTGAAGGCGATCGACGCTGCAAGGCACAGCCGTATTGTTCCAAGTGCCTTTCTATCGAGAAGGTTCCATTCTTCATCATCCATATCCTTCGGCTTCTTTGTTTTTCCGCCCAATGGTAGGTATAGATCTTTCTGATACAGATAATATTCCATCTGCATCTTCCACAGCAAGAAGTTTTGGCTGTTAAATTTCTTGACCCTAAACTTACCATTTTCTGCCATTGCTCCCACTCGAACTAGGAACCCTTCTTTTCTGCGAGTTTATGAACCAAATAGACCTTCAGCTCTGGTATCAATTGTTAGGAAATTAAATATTACGGAGCAATGGAACACATAAAATATTTCATAAATATAAACACAGAAAATGCACAAAACAAGAGAGACACAGATATACGTGGTTCACCCATTTTGGGCTACGTCCACCTCGAACAGCCAGTCCTTCCTTTCTATTATCCAGCAAAATGAAGAGACAGAACCTACAGCAAATCCGTTGTAATATCCTCTATTTTCTCTCACAGTCTCACCTCTCTGTTTCTCGCTCACACAGAATACACATCTATCACCGCCTCAAATACAATGCCCTCATACAAAGAGAGGGGTTTCCTTCTAAGGGAAAAAAACCCTAAACTAAACATAAGTTCTACTGTCAGATCATCTGCCTAATGAACGGCTCAGATTGACTAGAAATTACTATACTTTTACAAGGAAAATTTACCCTGCGGGGGGGACAAGTCCCCCCCGCGTGGAGGGGTGTACAAAACTTCCTGGGGTATACATTCGGCTGAAACAAAGACCTCTGAACAATCATGCTCCACACACAACATAGAGTGGGAGCTTCCATGATAGCTTTCTTGATGGCTTCAAAAGAGCTTCTTGAAGCATCTGCCCATTTCATGTTTGATCCTTTCTTCAGCATGGAAGTGATGTGCTTTACAAACTCTACAAAGTTTGGAATGAACCTCCTTACGAAGTTAATCTTACCTAAGAAGGATTGAATGTCCCTTTTTGACCTTGGGATGCACAATCTATGAATGGATTGAACTCTTGTTGGATCAATCTTCACACCTTCAGCAAAAACAATAAGTCTGAGAAGTTTTCCTTCTTCTAGAGAAAAATGTGACTTCTTTGGGTTCAGTTAAATTTCAAATTGTCTACACTTTAGGAAGACCTTCTTCAAATGATGTAAATGGTCTTTGTGGTTGCTGGAAAAGATTTTTATGTCATCAAGATAAATAAGGACAAACTTGTGCTTCTATCCCATGAAGGCTATGTCCATGGCCCTCTCAAAAGTAGCTCCAGCATTCATCAGTCCAAAAGGAATCTTGAAGTACATGAAAATGCCCCAAGGACTAGTGAAGGCATTCTTTTCCTGATCTTCAGGATGCACAACAATCTGATTGTAACCTAAAAATCCATCTAAGAAAGACATGACTCTAACTTCTTGAACTCTTTGCAAAAAGTGTTCCATCTTAGGCAGGGGATAGTTATCTTTTTTAGAGCACTTGTTCAGATTTCTGAAGTTGACACAAAGCCTGATTTCTCCATTTTTATTTCTTACTACTACAATTTTAGCTATCCACTTTGAATACCTTAGGGGAACTATGATTTTAATTCAACATCTTCTTCGTTTCTTTCTCAATCAAAGGCAATAAGAGAGGGCTAATAGGTCTTAATTTCTGCTTAAAAGGGGTGGTGTTCTTTTTCGGTGGGATCTTATGCTGAATGATGTTCGTATCATAGGTTTTGAGATCATTGTATTCCCAGGCAAAAATATCAAGGAATTTCTTCATGAGGGTGCAATACTCAGAATTTTGGGCAGAGGATAATTGAGTGGATAGATTTATGTATTTCAGATGGGTTAGGCTCCCTATATTGTGTTTACAAACAATAGACTCATTTTCTTTTCAGCAGGCTTATATGGCACATTGTTTTGGTCGAACAACTTCTCTAGAGGCACTAATCCCTTTGGTATATGGTTACTAGGTAGCTGGACGATGCTTCCTCAGCCGATCTCATTTTTTAACTTGGGCTAGCCACATTCTCCCATGGCTTCATTTTCCTGATCGATGTGCATTTCAAAAAATTCCTCAATGAATTGCAAAAACCTATTAATTTCCTCATTGTCTTCAAAAACTCTCCAATATTTGACATTGTCAGGAAAAGATGGTCTGCATTTTACTTGAACTTCATATGTCAATTTAGGAGTCAAGGGAGGAATAAACATGCTAGCAGACACATCAAGGGAATCGACAAGCTGATTCTCCATTCTTGGAACATAAGAAATGTTGAAATCCTTAAAAGAATCCTTGAGCCTCCATACCTCATCTTTGTATGCTTTCAACCTTGGATGCTTAGCTTGGAAAGTTTTATTGACCTGCTGAATAATGAGGTCTGTATCTCCAAACACTTTCAGGCCTTTGATACCCATTTCTTTAGGAATGTTTAATCCCAGAATCAAAGCTTCATACTCTGCTATGTTGTTTGTGACTTGAAAGGTTAATTTGAAAGATAAATGAATATATTCTTGTGCTGGGGACACAAGGACTACACTTGCCCCTGCAGCTTCTTTAGAGCAAGCTCCATAGAAGAACATGTCCTAAATCTATGGGCCTTCCTTTTCAGTAATTTGGCAAATTGGTTTTTTAAGCTGCGTGGAGGCCAACTGGGATTATTCAATATGAAGAATACATGATCCAAAATCAGTGTCAACATCATAAATGGGATGATCAGTAGGATTCTTCTCATTACTGATGATATAAGCCGACTGTGCCTCTTTGTATAATCTATTGCTCTCATCTCCAAAAAATGGGATAGTAGCATAGGACAGATGATTTTGTAATGATCCTGTTGACACCTAATCATTAGGATTGGGTGAATAAATGTAACTTATGTAAATAAATAATAAGAAATATGAATAGTCATTGGGAGATGAAGTGAAAAGTCCCTCCCTCATGTATATAATAAAGACCAACCTGAAGGAATAAATGTCAATTGATTTGGAGGAGTTACTACCTGGCTTGACATGGTATTAGAGCCAACTCCATTTTTGGCATTCTAGTATGCCCTTGTAACTCCATTCTGCTATTTTCTCTATAGTTTATCCTTTGACAGTAATCTGTCCTGCCATGCATAATCTCTTGCAATTTGAAAATTTATTGTTGGATTTTATTTTTTTTTGGGTCGTCTTCATTGTTTTGGTGGGAGACTGCATTGTATTAGTTGCATTGTACTAAGCGGTGATTTGATATCCAACTTGTATGTTAGACTATGTAGACAGTGTGACTGAAACACCTTTAGCATTGTATGGTATAACAAAGTACAATAGTGCTGCTCTCTCCACACTGGTCATACACTCCAAACCACAACGCATCCACCATCCTCTCATTCGGCTTCATCAACGGGAAGCTCGAGAGCCACCTTGCTATTCCATTTGCCATTGACCCTCCACACACATGTTGTCGCGGCCATACATCTGACATGCTTGCTCATATTTATTAGTTTTACAAGCAGGGTTTCTGTGCATTCCCACTGGGATTCCACATTTTATTGAATTTCTTTCAGCCTTTGGCAACCGACTCAACTAAGCTCCAATACCATGTCAAGCCAGGCATATGAGAAAGAGCTTGGTTGAGTCAGTTGCCAAAGGCTGAAAGAAATTCAATAAAATGTGGAATCCCAGTGGGCATGCACAGAAACCCTTCTTGTAAAAATATTAAAGATGGGCAAGCATTTCAGATATATGACCGCGACAGCATGTGCATGGAGGGTCAATGGCGAATGGAACAACAAGGTGGCTCTCCAGCTTCCTATTGATGAAGCTGAGTGAGAGGATGGTGGATGCATTGCGATTTGGAGCGTATGACCAACGTGGAGAGAGAAGCGTGGTTGTACTCTATGACACCTGACCTGCCATATGCTGGCCCATTACACTGGCCCATTATTATCGATTTGATTCTAATTCCGAAGTCCATGAGTTACTGCGTAGACCTTACTGCCTTGGAGCGGGAGGCATTGTGACTGAAGGTGCATCGCTAACACACAAGGTCTCTGAATACTCCTCGTCAACAGTGTAGGAATGGAAGGTGGAGGTGCTCGTGGTCTTACACAACAAAAGCATGGTGGAAGCCATCTCGTTTTGGTGTGGTGAGCATTCCTCCATTCACCATTGACCCTCCTGTTCTGGTGCGGTGAGCGTTCCTCCATTTTTGACATGCTGGTGCCACAGTGTTTTTGGTATATATAAAGCCATTGTTTTGATATATATAATGCTGATATATATTTAAAGATTTTCTCCAAAACACAACATTTCATATACATAAATGCTGGTATATATAACACCATTGTTTCATTGTCTCACTATCTTGGAATTATAGTTGTTCCGGTATTGTCGATTTTGGTCAATCATTGACAAATTTTTCAATGCATTCAATCATATCTATTGTGGGAGTAGTTCTCACTGGAAAGGTGAACTATTCTGAGTGGTCCCGGAAAATACAACACACCCTCATTTTCAATGAGTTGTGGAAAGGAGTATGTGTTGGAGATGGAGACAAAGAGTTAGAAAAACCTACCTTAGACAAAGAGTTTGCCATTTGGGAAAATAAGAATAGCAAAGCCTATGCATTAATTGAAACATCTGTAAGTGAAGAGGTGAGTCACCATATTTCACCATTTTCAACTGCTTTCGAAGCCTTACAAAAGCTAAAATAACTCTTTGACTCACATTCTGCACTTGAAGTGGTTCAACTCATGATTAAACTCTTCACTCTTCAATTACAAAATAATGATCCTCTCGCTATTGCATCCAAAGTAAAATCTATAATGCATGATATCTAAGAAACTAAGGTTGAATTGGATATTGCTCTTATTGCTTTTCTCGAGGCACTTTATCCTACTTACTCCAATTATCTTGAGTCATTGCAAGAAAATGGAAATCTCAAAGATATTACCTTTGACTCTCTTATGAAAAACTTTGTTGAAAGAGAGAAAGCTTTTGGAAAGAAGACAACCCTTGAATCTTCTAAAGAGGTTGTGTGCCTTGCTCATAAAGAAAAGAATCTTTCCCAAGATTCTTCCAGAGGAAGAGGTGGTTGAAGAGGAAGAGGAAGATATTTCAGAGGTAGGGGGGTAGACACTCTCAAGGAGAAAAGTCAGATTTGCATTGCATACACTGCAAAAGAAATGGATCACATGATGCCTCTACATGCAAAATACCTTGGGACAAAATTGAGTAGCAAAGAAACCAACCCAAAGGTAAAACTAATGACACGGACAAAGGTAAAGCACCTGAATCTGCTCATTATGTTGTGGCACACTTTAATATTGGAGTAAATGAAGACTTATTTCATGCTTCACTTGCTTCTTGGAGAGATGATTGGTTGCTTGATTCTGGAGCAACTTGCCACATGACTCATAGAAAGAATTTTTTTGAAGAATTTACTCACAATGTTGATGGAGCAGTATACTTTGCAGACCAATCAAAACTCAAGCCATTAGGGATTGGCACAATTAGGCTCAAACTGCCTTGTTTTCCTGACTTTCTTCTGCATCATGTTCTATATCTCCCACAATTGAAGAGAAGCTTGTTGTCCTTGGTCCACATTTTCTATCAAGGTCACTCCATTCATATGTTTGATGGCAAGCTTGAGGTGAGAAAAGCATCTGACCACTCACTTTTCATGAGGGGAATAGAAGAAGAAAGGCTTCTCAAGCTTCAAGGTACCTTTGCTCGTGCACAACATTTCTCATACAATTCTCATTATGAAGAAGGTACACTTCCATCAAGTTTATTATGGCATGCTAGACTTGGACATTTGAACTATGATAGCCTCCGCTTGTTGAAGAAAAATGGTGTTGCTAGTTTGCCTACAATTCCTAGGAAACTTAAGCAATGTGATGCTTGCATTCTAGGAAAGCATAGAAAATAGTTTTTTCATGATTCACATTCATGAGTACATAGAAAAATTGAACTCATTCATTCAGATTTATGTGGTCCAATGCATGTTCCTTCTGCAAATGGAAATAAATATATGATGACATTTATTCATGACTACACCAGAATGTGTTGGTCTTATTTATTGAAGAAAAAATTTGATGCTTTTCAAACATTTAAGAACTTTCATACATGGATTGAAAATGATGCACAATCTCATATTGGCTCTATTCACATTGATAATGGAAACGAATACACTTCAAATTAATTTGAAAACTATCTTCACCAACATGGGATCAAACATCAAATGACTGTGCCTTATAATCCCCAACATAACGGTGTAACTGAAAGAATGAATAGGACTGTTAAATATGGTGTGCTCTATGATGTTTCTTAAAAATGTAAAGTTGATGTTTTGGGGATATGCAACTCTATGTGTTGTATATATAAAGAATAGTTGTCCATCCAATGCTATTAGAAGCAAGACTCCATATGAAATGTGGTATGGGCACGTTCCTTTGGTAAAGCATCTCAGGGTCTTTGGTTCCACCTATTATGCTTTGATACCAAAGGTACATAGAAACAAACTTGGCACATGAAGTCGTAAGTGTATCTTCCTAGGGTATTCAAACACCTCCAAAGCATACCGTCTCTATGATGAAGTTAATAAAAAGTTTGTTGTATCTAGAGATGTAATCTTTCTTGAATCATCCAAAACTGACAACATTATTGAGCGGCAACTTGATCACTTGGATAGATTCGCAAATGCAAAATCATTTCAAGAATTTGATAATCAGCTTCCACATATTTAAGGGGGGGTTCCTATACTAGATCAACTTGTGGAATCTTCTTCTGAAGCACTCTCTCCCCCACATGAAACTCCAACAACGAATGATGCTTTAAGTGATGTGATTGATAGAATTGGGAGACTCAATCTTGATTTAGTCCCAACTCAATCAACTGAATAGACTGGACCATCTGAGAAAGGTCCTCCAAAGTGGCTGACAAAGACACTTTCAAGTGTTCATCTTGATGAGGCTGGAAAGAAATTCAAACAGGAAAAATGGAGGTGATGTAGATGACTCTAATTCACCTGTTGATACGAATATTTCTTATGATTGTGAATTGATTTTTTCTACATATTTTGAACCAACTTCCTTCAAAGAAGCTACTTCTCATGATGAATGGAAAGAAGCAATGCAAAAGGAGTATGATGCACTATAAAGAATGGCACTTGGAAGCTGGTTGATCCTCCATTAGGAACCAAACCAATTGGATGCAAGTGGGTCTACAAGAACAAGTATAAAGCTGATGGCTCACTTGACAAGCACAAAGAAAGGCTTGTGGCAAAAGGTTTTGCACAAAAGGAAGGGGTCAATTATGAGGATACTTTTTCCCCCATAGAAAAATGGGCTACCATCTGGACACTCTTTGCCCTAGCAGTTCAGAACAGTTGGAAATTCCATCAAATTGATGTAAAAACTGCTTTCTTGAATGGAGATCTAAAAGAGAATTTTTTTATGTCCCAGCCTGAAGTATTTGCTATGAAAGAACATGAACATAAAGTATACAAACTTGTGAAATCCTTGTATGGCCTCAAACAAGAACCATGAGCCTGGTATGAAAAACTAACTGAGCATCTTCTAAAACTTAATTTCAAACATTATGACCTTGATGATGCAACTTTATTTGTCAAGAAAGTTGGCAAAACAGTTGTATATCTTGTGGTATATGTAGATGATCTTTTGATGACAGGGAAAAATGAAAGCTATATTGCATCCATAAAAAAGGAATTAAGAAAAGGTTTTGAAATGACTGATTTGGGCTATGTTCATTACTATCTTGGTATTGAAGTAACTCAACATCCGAAGTCCATATTTCTTTTTCAAAAGAAGTACATTGGAGATCTGTTGAATAGGTTTGGCATTACAGAATGCAATCCTCTTACTACTCCAATGGAACAAAACTTAAAGCTCACATCCATTGAAGGAAAACAATTTGAGGATGCAACAAAGTATAGACAGCTTGTAGGAAGTCTCAACTACCTAACTACTACCAGACCAGACATTTTGTTTTTATTGGAATCCTCTCCAGGTTTATGCAAAAGCCTTGTGAGGAACATTGGTCTGTTGCAAAAAGAGTTCTAAGGTACTTGAAGGGAACTCAAGACTTTGGAATCAAATATACATAGGTGGACAACTTCAGCTTGATTGGATACTCTAATTCAAACTTCGGGGTATCTACTTTAGGTTATGCTATGAGTATTGGATCAGGAGCTGTCTACTGGAGATCATGCAAACAACCAGTTCCAGCAGATTCCACAATAGAATCCGAATATGTGGCAGCAACTGAGGCAACAAAAGAAATTGTGTGGCTCAAGAAAAGTCTTGAAGATATGCAGGTAAAACAAGAAAAATCGACTCTACTCATGACAATACCTTGGCAATAACGTTGTCCAAGAACCCAAATTTCCATGATCAAACAAAGAACATCAATATTAAATATCATCTGATTCAAAATCATGTTAAGGCCAAAATAATCCATCTCTTCCATTGTTCCACTAATAAGAAAATTGCAGACATCTTCACCAAAGCACTTGGAAGAGAAAAGCTTGAACAATTCAGAACGATGCTTGGACTCACCAATATCCCTTCAAATTAAAGGGGGGAATGTTGACACCTAATCATTAGGATTGGGTGAATAAATGTAACTAATGTAAATAAATAATAAGAAATATTAATAGTCATCAGGAGATGAAGTGAACAGTCTCTCCCTCATGTATATAATAAAGACCAACCTGAAGGAATAAATGTGAATTGACTTGGAGGAGTTACTGCCTGGCCTGACAGATAAACCTAATATTTTCATCCAACCTTTGGAAAGTAAGATGGCAAACTTAGGGGGTAGATCAACTGTCACAATATCCATGATCATGATTTTCATAGGTAGCTGAGACAAAGTGGTGGCTAGGTCCTTGATTAATCCTAGACATTTCACTTATCTAGAGTCAAAATAAAATAGGTCATGATAAGGCTTAGAGATGTCAAGACCCAACTCATCTATGATGGCATTGGGCATTAGATTATGGCTGGCTCCAGTGTCCAAAAGGCAGTTGTGAAGGATTTTTTCATGAATAGTCAGAGAGGCATAGAATGATCGAGAGTTGTCTTCACAATTTTGAATCATTGGGCTAAGAATAACAACTGGCTTGTCATCTTGCAGATTTACATAGTTACTGGAGGCTTGGATGGCTTTAGGCTCAAGGGCCCTGAGGATGGATCTTTTGAAGGACTCATTATTCACTAATTCGATCAAAGGCATAGGTATTCTAAACTTCTGAATTTCTAATTGAAAACTGAAAGGAGAAGGAGACTTGTCAAGGTCTCTTACCTCATGAGCTAGAGCTTTGAGGATGATGGGATCAACTACCAGTTGTTTTTGCTTATTAGCTTGTTTTACTGTAGGGACAACAGCTCTTTGAACAACATTTTCCTTGGCATTATTTATCTTTGACCTCAAATTATATCTTTGCTGATCTATAGTTTGTAGAATAGCTTTACCATCCCATTCTTGGCTGATCTGCTTATTGCATAATGACTTTTCATAGGTAGCTGAGGTCAAAAAGGAAGAATTTCCTTTCTCTTCTAGACAATGGATCTAATCATCTTCTTCAAACTACTCTTCTTCCATGACTGCATTTTGAAAAGGAGCCTTCACCCTTTGGTCTTCATTTGCATCTTTGTTTCTTTGCAAAATCTGCAACTGCTCATTAGTTCTTCTATATGGATTTGGATTTGGATTTCTAGGAGCAAAGGTATTAGGAAGTCTTCCTTTCCCTGGGTGCTACTCAACCTTCAATTTAGAGATTTCAGAGGCTAATGACTCAATCATTTTGGTCATTTTATCTCTCTTAGGATCAGAGGATGATGAAGACTCGCCCCTCTGTCTTCTTCTATCAACATTTCCCTTGAGCTTCTCTACAACCATGATGTTTGATTAGAATTACAAGGCTGCATCCTGCATGTCAGCCAAAGTAGCACATCGCCTCTCTCTCAACAGGAGGCAAAAGTAAAAATCAATATCACTGGCATAGGTGAGTTTAACAGAGGTAGTAGTGGGTTTTACTTCAGTTGGTATCTTGCTATACATATGGTTAAACCTCTTATTAAAATCAGACAACAACTCACCATTTTCCCTCTTTAAGTTCCCAAACTTAGCATGGTAGTAGAGGAGATCCTTCTTATCCCCCCAATGCTTTAGGAATGCATGATATAAAGCTTCAATATCTGCTATAGATCTTGGGGTTAGTTCTCTAAACCATTTTATAGCCTCTCCATCTAGGCTTTGGACAAAGAATCTCATCCACACATCATCTTCACTAATGACCGGATTATCAGCATAGCTATAGAATGACTCAAGATGTTCTTCAACAGTAACACCTTCAGTCCTAGTGAACTTAGGTCTATGTTTCCAATATTCTGCAGTATTCATGGCATTCAAAGGAGTGGGCAGTATTAGAGGTCCATACCTAGCAGCTATGATTCTTTCCATTTTGGTAGGTGCTTGTGGACCTGCCATAACTGTGGTGGCTAAAAGAGTATTGGCAGTCTGAATGATAGAGGGCTAAGGAGTGACAGATATGAATAAAGGAGTATTATGGATAGGAGGTGAGATTTCCTTTGGGCTTACAACAAAAGGAGAACCTAAAGAATAAGGAGCTTTATGAATCTCTAAGAGTTTTTGTTCACTGCTAGTATTATATGCTATACTCTCAACATGTATTTGTTCTATTACCAGCCTTTCTTGAAGAGATATAGAAGATTGTTTAGGTTTACCTAAACCTGATGCTCCTTTCTGCAATACCTTTCTCTCGTTGATGATTTTTTCAAGGTCAGGTACTGGGTCAACTTGTAAATTTTGAGGATTTCTTCGAGTATACCTCACAAACTGAGCCAGAACTATGAAGTGGAGTTGCCAAGAGGTTCATCCTCCAGTAGAGTCGCCAGATAGATGACTATAACAAAAAAAGTGCCCAGACTTTGTCTATCATCGAAGCTAGATCTATGTCATTTCCCTCGGAAGTCGAGCTTTAGTTTCCTCTCCCCGGAAATGACACCAATTATGTTATCACTCCAAGAAACTCTCGTTGGTTGTAGCTTGGAGACGCTTGGTAACATATAATCTTCAATATTGTTCTCTGAACTATTGGAATAAATGATGGTTTGAATCAAGTTAGATAACCATTTCAGCTCTATTTTCACTCAAGGCATGCATGAACGCTCTCACCAATACAAGGCTTTAGACCACTAATGCTCAATAAGTTATAAATTCAATGGATAGATGGAGAACACTTACTATCCCAGTAGATTTCGTACATAAACATAAATCAATGGCTCGCTACAGGAAACAAAAGCGAATACTGACTGTACTAGCAGATGCATATATGACCACATATGGACGGCTAGCTACAGGAAGCAAAGAAGCTTGCAAATATAATTTATCAAAGAAGAGATAAGATGATAGTTATTTTTCCTTAGACACAAAGAAAACATGAACAAACTGTTCAAGCACAAGCATAGAACAACAAAGAGAATGGACATTGAACATATAATGGCAAAAGAATCTTATATTGCTAGGATGAAGATAAGAAGCTTGAAGGAATAGAGGAGGAATAATCTCCAGAAGTTGAGCCTCTATTACATCTTACTTTCAACTATTTATAGCCTGCTTATAATGCTCCTGAGCTCTAAGAGACTTAGAGTCTTAATTTGTCTGATCTACATTGTTAATTGATTTGATGCCCTCTAGGCAAGCATGGGATCGGAGTTTTCTACTTCTGACAGCAGAGTAACCGCTTCCAGATATTTTTAGTAGGTTGTTGTGCTGTGTGGAAGCTCCCTTGTGCTAGAGATGCCCCATAATGTTTGTTGGTTCTGGATAAGCAATGTTGTTGATGCCTCTTGGCTGATTCTGTTTTGGGCTAGCTGTGCATGCTCCATGAATGATTCTGGTTGATTTGGCTCTGTCTATGCTCCTGGATCACTTTCCAACATTTTCTTTGTGGTGGAATGGCTCTCTGGGCCTATGAAATCCCTTTAAAATCTAGATAGTCACTGTGTTTTGTTATAAACAGAAAACATAGCCATACTGTAAAAATCCCGCCCACTCTGTGTATTTTGGACTTCAAAAGTCCTAAAACATGGTTTAATTATCCATCAAGTCTGCCCTCATTGCCATCACAAGTCGCATTTGGCATGGCCCTATGTATTTTCTTTGTATTCCAGAATACATAAAAACACTAAAAAATGCATGAAAAATGGCTTTGGCAGACCTCAGATATCATATATTCCACTTCCCAGACCTTTTCGGGTCCAAGACTCATCGCAATTGTTGCTAGCTAATGCTCCCTTCATATTTTCGTTATACAACGAAAATACATGAACTAGATTAAAATTCGGGCTTTCATGGACTTGAAAATATATATATTTTGCTTCACAAAACCCATCAGGTCCGGGTTCCATCGCTATCGCATTGCCCCTGTTTCCCCTTGTCTTTTGTTATACAATGAAAATACATGAAAAATGCTTTAAAAATGGCTTTGGCGCGGACTTCAAACTTTACATATTCTCATAAATACTGTCGTCATGTTCGTTAATCAGGTCACCCATATGTATGTGCATAGGCCCCACCCCTTGGTATAGTGCTGATGCGATGTCAGCGATGCGATAAATCGTAATCGCTAATCCCTCAATGACCGGGCCTTTCATAATACATGGCATATTCTCCCTGCTGATAGTGATATCACTGATATCAGTGATCGGCATATCACTCGACCCGATCTCATCACGACTCTGCTCCAACTACTTCTAATGGCCACCTTCGATGTGATTAGCCGCTTAGATCTAGGTCGTTGATCGGCTAGATGTGATGGCAACTGTTCTTTCACTACTTAAGCCTACATTTGTGGGTTTTTCATGGTTTTTTAAGCATTTTAGCCTCCAGATAGTGCTTTTCTAACCTTCCAAGGGCTCTCCTCCTATTCTAATTTTGATCATTGGATGATCTTTGAGCAAATATTGAAGATTTCAACAACATTAATGTATCCATTGGCATGTTTTTAACCAAATTTGGAGACTTCTAAGAGCCTATATGGATCCATTATTTGGGCCTTTTGCCAACAAGGCTAATAGGACCAGTAAATGGTCGAATGCTCAAACACTATATCGAACCTAGTTACTAATTTCACTGATCATTTGTACATACCTTACTTTCAAAAAGTCTAGATTTGATTGGATGTTGATTTTTGATGTTGAAGCCCGAAGAGAAGGCCCTAACCTTCAAAAGTTTTACTGTCATAAATAGTAATAATGCAAAAACATGAAAAGGAAAAGTTGCATGGTAACATCATAGCCATTCAAAAGCCCATTGGTCTACAAAGTTCTTGACATTTCACCAGGAAATTCCATCCTGAATTGGAGCCACTGTTAGGTTCCTATACCAATAGGAGTCATAATTTTTTAATGTATGACATTAAAACTTGTAATATGTACATACCTTTGTTTTTTCAAATTTTTTCCATATTGAAGAATTAAAAAATGTAAAGAGTGTATGTCCGAAAAGAATAATCAAAGGACAAAAGGAATAAGAAAAGGTCCAAAAAAGTGAAAAATATGAACCCCAAATGATCTGGATTTAAACAGGAATGCAATAAAATACAAAGAGAACCATATACACAGAGATGCAACGGAAACAATGCTTCATTTCATTAATGGAAAATACCGAAATATGCTTACAACCAGAATAGGAAATAAACCAACTAGGGTGATGGTAGCTTATCTCTAAGAAGAGATGTGCGGCTACATGCCTCTGAATTGTTCCGAACTGTGTTACAATTAGGCTTGAAGGTCTATGTATTGTTGAGAAATAATGGAAAACCGTTCACATTCAAAAACCTAACCCTAGAAGATGAAACACCAAATTGTGGGCCCCGTTTTGGGTAAATTGGTACATCAATTTCCCTGGGTCCTAACTTTGGCATACGATCTCCATTTGACGCGTATGATAGCTCGTTAGAAAGATCTATCCAAGAACTACCACTTTGGGAAGGGGAACATCGGTCCATGGACCCACGTTGCCCCTATATTTCCCAAAAAACGTTGTTTAGGGCCTCAAAACAGCTCCGGAAGTTCAAGACCCGAAAAAACTGCTAAAAATAGTAAATTATGCTACAATTACGGAAACTGAAAAACAGAAAGAGACAGTTGCGGGGGTCCAAATGGGATAGGTGGGTGGCCACCAACATCCACCTGGATCATTCCTACCCCCTTAGGAAGCAATGGTCCCCATTGCGTTGAGTTCCTCCCTGAGATGAGGAAGCTTCTGCTGAGCTGGGTCACTGGTGAGCTGTTCTGCAATCTTTGATGTGTCTAGAAATGGTGGGAAGTATGGTCGACGATGGTCCACATTGAACACTCGGTGCAAGAAAAGGAATGGAGGAATGTTGTGCTTCAAAGCATTGTTTCCCATAGCCTTAGTACTGGTGTAAGGACCATGTTGGAGTGGTCAAAACTTCTGATGGGTTCTGGTAAGGCGTTCTTTATGTCGATGCAACCAGACTTTGTTGCCCACATGAAACTTGTGTGGTACCCCTATGGGTGAGCAGAAGTTGTTCCTTTGTTCTGTCATGACCATATCCCTTTGCTGCTACGTGGAGGAACCCTTTGCGGGGGTCATGGATGTAGCAACGATCTTCCCCTTACTTTGGGAGTGAACCATACATATGAGTTTCCTGGTCTGGGAGATGAGCTTGCTGCCTTTCTTAGCAGTGATCAAGGTTGTGGCGGTAGGTGGGGCTACCTACGGTATCTTGTATAATGAATTATTCAAAGGAATAATGACAACACGAGGCCTTGACTCATACACAACATGTCGTCTCCACAAGTATGGCTGGCCTAATAGTACATCACAAACATCCAGAGGTGTAACATCACACAATACCTCGTCTGTGAAAGGCTTGATGCTGTAGGGCAGGCGACACTGTTGGCAAACTTTGAGATCTCGTCCTTCATGAAGCCATCCAATACTGTATGGTTGCAGGTGTGGTGTAGTTGGTAGGCCCAACCGCTTCACGACCTCTGCTGAAATAAGGTTCTTTTGGCTGCAACTATCGACAATGAATTGCAGCGGCAAACCCTTCACCCACATTTGTGAGTGGAAAAGACGTTCCCCCTCCTCTGGCTCTTCAGGCTCATTCTTCTAGATCTTGGCAGTGGCAACAGTGGCACTGGGATCCGCATCAATGATCTACTTCCCTTTGCCATTCCCCTTTTCAGGTTCTGGCTCAGGGTCGGAACATGCATCTGATTTGGAAGCCTTCAACTCGGCCACCAACAACTGCTTGGTCCGACACTCACTTGTGTTATGAGTGGGACTCTTGTGGAACTCACACCACTTTCCTGTGTCCTTCTTCGTCTTTGTGGTGTTGTTCTTTTCTTGTGGCTTTGACGGGTTGCCTTGGGTCACCCCGCCTTGGCTTTGTCCTTTGGGCTTCGGATTTGCATATCCAAAGTCTCGCTTCTTCTGTTTGAACTTTTGCTCGATTTTGACGGCGTATCGGTATGCTGTGCCGAGTGAGGAGATGTTCAAGAACTCCATCTCTTCTTGGATGTATCTATGTAGGAAACCGCGGTATTTGAGCACCAGATGCAGCTCAGAATCTTTGATACCCAACTATGTGCGAAGGGTATGAAAAATGTTTGTGAACTCCGACACATCTTGGTCTCGTCCTTGCCGCAGTGTGGTCCATCTGATGTATTTGTCCTCATAGCTTTTGACAGGGTAGTACTGCTCCTTGATGGCATCTCGGAAGTCATTCCAAGTGGGTGCGGCTGAGAATAATGAGCCTGTACTTTCATCCTTCTGCTCGCAGTAGGTTTCCCACCAGTCCTTGACGTGGGGGGCTGCTTTGAGAAGAGCGAAAACAATCTTTTCCCGACTTGAAAATTCATGAACAGAGAAATACCCATCTAGCAGATTTAACCATTTATCTACGACATCTGCGTCTATTTTACCCTCGAAGATGGGGATTTCAAAATTAACTTGTACCTTAAAGGGCGTGGCGTTTCCGGAGTCGTTTCTGGAAGCCGATGCGTCACCTCTAGGTAGCCGCTGAAGGATCTGCGCAAAGCTATCCATCATCGCGTTCCTTTGCCGCTCGAATGCTTCTTTGAGCAGGATTTTGATAGGATCTCCTGCCCCCTCATCTTTATTCTCATCCGCCATGGGAGGCCGTCGGGATTTGCGAGGCTGGTCTTGCAAAGGTTCGACCAGTTCAAGCCCTAACTCCTTATATCCTGACCTCGTCGAGGACATGCAAAGAAAAACCGAGAAAAAAAGCAGACCGCTCTGATACCACTGATCCGGATTTAAATAAGAACGCAATAGATTACAGAGATAACCATAAATACAGAGATGCGATAACCATAAATAAAGAGATGCAGCGGAAATAACACTTCATTTCATTAATGGAAAATACCAAAATATGCTTACAACCAGAATTGGAAAACCAGCTAGGACGATGGTAGCTTATCTCTGAGAAGAGATGTGCGGCTACATGTCTCTAAACTATTCTGAACTTGTGTTACAATGAGGCTCGAAGGCCTATTTATTATTGAGAAACAATGGAAAACCCTTCACATTC
>APFE030330849.1:4322-25056 GCA_000404065.3 Pinus taeda | reverse complement strand
AAAACCCAATTAATCCCTTCGCTAATGACCGCGATGCCTTAACCCTGCCTTAATCCGTCATTAACTCAAATGCCGCCGCACTAATCACCCGTCGGGCCCCCCTGTTAGCCTTTGTTCAGCTTCCTCGCCCAATCGCCATGCAATCATCTTCCTTCACAATCGACAGCCCTTATCCATATCGGGCGAAACTAACATCTGAACAATACCCTCTTGATTAAGCTGTTTTCCACCAGGCCCTCGACGTTACATGTCTTTCAATGTATGGAATTGGGTGGCCTCTGCCCAATACCACCGAGTGCCCAAAAGCAGTGCGATGGAAACCATTTACCGCCCACACACTACCTGAAAAAAATAGTTACTGTTCACCCTTCTACACGACAAAATGACCACTGTTCACCCATACCCGCCAAAATTGAGTTTTGCGCATAACGCCCAAAAGCCCCAATTCATTTGTTTTTATCGTTTTTTCAACTGTAAACCTCCGTGAACGCACCTGCGAATGTCAAAGCTATCAACCTATGTCAAATTTCACCCTAAAGATGCCACAAAGCACCCACTTTTATTTCCAGCCTACTCAAAGCCTTTTCGACTGTTCGAAGTGGCCAGTCACCCTTTTTAGAGCCAATTCTCCTCAATTCCAGGTATTTAAGCCATAATTCACTTGAAAACCCTCTCAATTTCAGAACTAGTTACTGAGTTTTCTTAGTTAAGGTAAAAAATTAATTAAAGAAACTATAGCAACTCAAACCTACTCTGTACTGAACCACCATTGCCCTAAAAAACTGCAAATCACCTCCTCCATACTCATATCCACAAGAACTGAGAATGGTTGCCCCAATTTCCATGGATGTTAGACCTATTTCCACTCTTCATCTGGACCTAGACCACCTCCCCCTAGCTGATAGGGATTTCCAGATAAAGGACACCACTATCCATGAATCCCCGCTCAAAGTATATTACCAGAGTAGGGATAGATACTTGAACCAAGATGATGAAATTGGACTGTGGGAGTCCAATTTGCCTAAGTACCAGTTCCCCAGAGTCCACATTTTCCTAGAAATTGTACATTATTTCCATGCTAATTATGTCCCCAACCAAAGAGTAGTCATGTCCCCTAACTAGTCCATACTTCTCACTATCACTATTGAATCTATAAATGAGATGCTACAATTCCAGCCTAGCCAAAAATTGAATCCCCTTTCCATTGGAGACTTGTTGGACTTATATCCCAAACTCAGCCCTGCAAGATTGGTTCAAATAATCCAAACCTTCATCGTAGAAGAGAAGTATGCCCCCAAAGAACCCCCCCCCATATGTAACAGCTTTATTTTCTCCATGGGGCAAACGTATTGTGGATATTATATCTAGAGACCTGGGTTATACCACCAGTGAATATATTGATGAGATTATTTTAGCCTTCATGTCCATATATACTCTAGGATAGCCTCCTGTTGTCATATATGACTATTCTTAGTTCATAGTTGATAGGATTCATGAACAGTTCCTTAGAATGAGTAATAAGAGAGTTTTTAAGTACTCCTCTATTTTGTATCACCTTTTTCTATACTACCAAGTAGATAAGTTCCCCTTTACTTTCTAGAAGCTTGACACCAAGGGCCAACCAATATCAGTTATCTTCTAGAACCTAATGATTCATCAACATCCCTCCCCCTATTCATACAATGAATTCATTGATTCCTTTGTCCATCGTGTGATGACCATGCTCACTAGAACCCCTCCACCAAGAATCTGTCCTGAAATCAGGAGAGTCCTTCATCTAAACATCAATCAATAGATGGGAGATTGGTACTTGTACCAAAACCACACTGAAATCACGATTTATGGTTGTGATTTGGCCCCATACAAACTACCTAAATACCTCCCAATGGGGTTATTTTCCTTGGAGAACTACAAGAAAATAATAAATTCAGATGAGGTAAACTTTTTTAAGGCCAAAAATAAAGCCCAACCCAAAATCAAAGACCAATTGGGTCCCTTTATTTGTAATAGCAGAGAAGCCAGAAAGGAGGCAGACCTAATCCTTCAGAGATTAAAACTGAAACAAAGCTTCATATGGAGATATGATCCCTTGGACTTCATCTGTAAAAGAAGGTAGAAGAACAAGATGGCCCCCTATATCCATTACCACATCCCTGAGATAGAAAAGTATGCCAACCAATTGCAATGGGTGGAAAACGCTTTAGAGGACAAGGATAATGTAGAAGTTGCTGTGGAAAACACATTAATTAATCTAGAAAAACAACTTGATGAGGATTCATTCGTGCAGGTGCCAGAAGAATCATAGATACCAGAAGAATCACATGTGCTAGAACAATCAGAAGTACCAGAACTTTCAGAGGTGTTAGATCAAATGGACATACTAGAGAAAATAGATAGAACAAAGGCCACCATGATTACCCCTCCAGTTCTATAGACTCTTCTAAATGAGGAGAAAAGCCTCAAGAGAAATAGGGAAGGGGCCACAACTTAAGAAAGAGAAACATCACAAGCCTATGTAGAGACAAGCCAGGCTAGGAGACAAAGAGTGAATCCTATCTTTGAACAAGAATATACTGAGGAGACAGCTGAGGTTGCAAGCAAAAAAAGAAATATGAGTAGGCTTGTCACTCCATTTGGAGGCATCCTAGAACCTTCCAAATCACACACTCAGATGTTGGAAAGGTAGAAAAGTATTGAAGTGTCTTCCTTTAGAATGCCAATAGATAAAGATCAAGACATAAAGGAGAGATACAAAGAAATAAAGGCTAGAAATGAGAGGCTGAAAGCCCAAACCTATGCACAATATCTAAAAATGACCCTTACCAGTCAAAAAAGGCTTATGTCAACCTTTGATATCAAAGAGGGGAAAATGCAGATGACCTTCATCAAACCAGCCACTCAGCAGCCAAGGACAACAAAAATTTTTAAGAGAGTAGATTTTGAAGTACTGGTAAGGGATATTCATCCCATTGACTAGATTGAGCTACACAAGAAAATAGGGGAGATGATATACTCCACCTTAACAGGGAAATCCATTAGTGCCCACCAACTGCAAAACTCTCTTAACAATATATCAGCACATTTCCAATTGGAGAAAGCCTCCTCATAGGGTAAAGATAATAGTATCAAGTCCTTAGAGGACTTAGTGATTGAATTGGGACACGATCCCAAATATGTAAAAGCTGCAGAGAAGCTAATCAAGAAGAAAAATAATGATATATTTTCACTCAAGAAGTAGTTAAAGATACCCCAGCTGCATCACCCACAGACACATGAAGTCCTGGAGGCACAACAAGGACATGAAGAGCTCATGGACTTGGTCCTGAAGCTAAATGATCAACTCAAGGAGACAGAGAAGGAGTTGGACACTTAGTTCAATCGAAGCAAAGTGACTTGGCCACAACTTCCAAAACTATCATCCCCATAGTGTCAATAGCATTTCCTTCCATGTTGGCAACATCATTGGCACCTACAGCTCCACCTGCCACAGCACTGCCAATTACCGCTAAGTCTACTACAGTAGCAGGTACATCAATCGAGAAAGCAGTAGAACTGGTAAAATCCATGGAGGAGATTTCCATCCAGGCTACAGATCTCAAAAAGTTAAAGGAGAAAGTGGCAAGTTTGGAAACTGACTATAAACCTGCGCTAATGTACCAAAGAGAAGAGACACAGAAGGCCTAAAGGATGGGTGAGAAAATCAAAGTCCTAGAGAAATATTTGACACTGCAAAAGCCACTAGGATAGACTAAAGAGATGCTCCGGGCCAATATCATTGACTCTGTCAATGATATTTGGCCATCAATCCAAGTTATATTTGAGAAGACATAATTAGTGAAGATAGCAACTGAAGCTATCTAGAAAGTTAGAGAAGAATTAGGAGACAAACCTAAGGACACAAATCGATTCATCCACTTCCTAAACAGCAAGAATAGATATGAGCTCCAAGAGCTTAACATAGAAGACAGGACTAAAGCCATTATAGAGATCAGAAAGGTTCTTTCCAAAAGAAACCTCATGCACAACTTAGAAGAGAAGTGCCACAACATGCAAGTAGCCATTGACAGGTTCATGGTTAAGTTTCATATTTTAAGGGACAAAGGTCTTCCCAGTCCCATGGTCATCAATGACAAACTCATGACCCAGTTGGACTAAAGTGATATACTCATGAAATTGGCCAAGGAACAAGCCATCTCTTTGGCTATT
Source organism: Pinus taeda (assembly GCA_000404065.3). Lineage (NCBI taxonomy): Eukaryota > Viridiplantae > Streptophyta > Pinopsida > Pinales > Pinaceae > Pinus > Pinus taeda. Next base: position 20,850 of record APFE030330849.1, on the reverse strand, counting down.
AAAGCTTTACCTAAAGGAAAAGTATTATATGATACATTGGAGGACCCGTTTTTCCTAGAACATGAGGTGAAACATTTGTTTCTCACCAAGCCCAATTTTTCAAAATACACAGAGGTAGATGAAATCTACAGAAGAATGGTAAAAATAAAGTTTCCTGAGGTAGAATGGTGGGAGAAAATGACATATTTACTATGAAGAAGTTTGACATCAAAAGGTTACTACAATAAATCTAAAGGCAGCCAGGTGAAATAGGTAAAATACAGATCATCAGGGTCAAAGAGTAACAAAGTCAAAGAGTATCAGTGAAAGATCAAAGTAAAGAAGATTCCATCATAGAAATGCCACAACTATCAGCTAGCTTAAAGAGCTCAAAACTCAACAGAAATAGCTAGCAACACCACAATAAAAGGGACAACAAGAAACGGTTCTACATCTGTCTCTATCTTCATGAATGAAGATATTTTATTCCCTAGATTAAATCTCAAATTGTTATGAGATATTTTGTAATTATTTTTTGTATAAATACTTCACATTTTGAAGTATTTAGGGTGGATTACAATACATTTTTATAGAACTTTTCTCTCAAATAAAAGTTCTATTGTATCAATGACTGGATTGGCTTGCTGGATCAAGGAATAAAGATGAGATATTTTATAGGATTCTTGTGTAAAGCAAAATACAAATAGGTATTATCCTATGTTCAATGTTATTTTTCCTTATGTTTTTTCCATAATATTTTGTGTAAATTTATAAAATCTAAATGTATAACAAGGAATGGTATTTTAGAAATTGCTTGAATGCACTCTGTCTTGACTGTTTTACATTTTGAATGTTCTCTCCTAAATTGTCTTAGCTAGGGAATTCTTAACTACCCCTTAGCTTCCATAGTTTCTTCTCTAGTCTATAGCAAAGGATTCTTAATTGCCCTCTGTTCTTCATTCTGATCACGGTCCAAGGATTCTTAAATGCCCTTTAACCTTGGTTAGAATCACTTCACCCATTAGACCTAAATATTTGTCTTTTGCTTTGCTAGCCTGCCCTATGAACATTCCCTTTAATGATCTTTCTAGTTAGGCTATCAATTTATTGACTCCATATCCCAATGGCTTGAAGACCTAGCTCTATCCATCTTGTCCACGAATTTCACCACCCAACCTTCAATACAAAACCAAAATCCCAACGAACACTAAGAACTAGCCTAAAATCCCATAAAAACAAAGCTAAAATACTAGAGTGAGCCCTCTCTAGACTTAGGTTAGCTAGAGCCTATGCCTAAAACATTGGTTTGTGGTTACCGTGGATGCTTCCTTCTTTTGATAACTTCTAGGGAAAACTTCTGAGTGATAACATTGGGAAAAGGAAACCCATGCATGCAAGTCAGGTTTTGTCGGTCTCGGGTGGACTGGTTAAGCTGATGGCACATGTAAGAGCTTGCTTGCTTGAGGGAGAAATTTGTGCATTTCTTAGAGGGAGCTGGGTTGGCTGCCCAAAGGGATTGTGCAATTTTTGGGCTAAGCACTTGACTACTACCTATAATTGCGCAATTTTTGGGCTGATCAGTTCTCCTGGGTTAGATTGCATAGTTTTCTCTGGGAAGGTTGATTAACATGATTGCACAATTTTTGAGCCCAGCAGGCTTCCAGTCAGGATTGCACAATTTTTGGAGGGAAATCTGGTTCCCCTCCAGAATTATCTAATTTCCAGAGGGAACGACTCAACCAGCAGTTGGACCAAGTCTAGGGAAGCATCTCGTGAGGGGAGTGAAACAAGCCATCATGCATAGGCTATCACGTTGCTAGAAAACCATTGAAGCTCATGTACTTGATATTGAAAAACATGATGCTGAGGATGGTTGGTAGGGAGGCTCCAAAATGAAGCTAAGGAAAAATTTTGGAGGGTGGTTGTAGTTGCTACAACACTTCGCAACCCACTGGTAGAACTCCAACTCTCTTAATGGACCTTGTTTGTGAAAAGAATGTCTAACAACTCTGGAAGTATTGTCCAGTTCTCAGTTCATCTTGGTTTACACACTTGCTTGATTGTGGGATGTAGCATCTGTTAAGCATTCATTGGTCGATAAATGTTCCATGACAATCCAACATAGTTGTTTCAATTGGGGATGAGGGGTATATTGATGTACAAGAAGTATAGTCGTCAGAGTTTTAGTTTCATCTCTGGTGTTGCTCCACTACCAGTAGGCCTAGATAGTACATCGGTAGAGTCACATAGGAACACAAGAATTGCTCTACTGCTAGCGAGCCTGGTCAGTACCTCGACGGAATTACTTGCATCACCTCTCTGTGTAGGAAGCCTTTCTCTTCTTTCGCCTTATTCATTTTCATTTTTTTGAAAATTTTCACTTTTGATTTTTCCATAGCTATGCATAACACTTATTCATTTTAGAGGTGAATGAAGGATCCCAACTTATTGAGAGAAGAATAGGTTGTTCCTTCAGAGAAGTAGTTTATAAATATACCTTTGACGTGCATGTTAAGGTTTTCCCCACACCTTACTCTACTTGACTGAGCCGCCAGGGGTTAACCCAAAAAACAACCGACTAGAGTAGGTGACGCTAATTAGTGCACAAGCATTGTGTTTTCACCAAGGTTCACTTTGAACAATACATATTTTCCATTGATGTATCATGGATTACAGATAACAATTTCTTCATATAGAGGTAGGACGACAGATAACCAAGTATTGATAACTTCACAAGTCCTCTTGTACTTTACCCAACTTGTTTCAAGAGTCACACACAGTTTCATGCGAGACTAACCTACGAGCACAAAACAAGCAAACAAACACAAAACAAAGCAAAAGAAGAAGTAAATGCAAAAGCAAAGGGGAAAGAAAACAAGCGAGAAAACAAACAAACATGTGAGGTAAGTAAGCAAACAAGCATGCAAGCAAACAACCAATAGCAAAAATTACTCCTACTCCTAAGCTAACGGTGCATGGGCCTGATCACGTGAAGTGATAATTCCAATTGAAGCCACCAATGCATTCGTTGACCCATGTTGGTGAAGGCATGGTCCACGAGCAAGACAACTGTGCAAACCAGCAAACAAGAAAGATATAACAATGAAGACAAGAAAACTCCATGTTTAAATGTGTCCACAGAATATAAGTGAGTGAAAGTGCATGTGTTGTGCATGGAATCTCCCCAAGGCATGTTTTGGGGCTCAAAGCCCAAGTTTTGATTAAATCTTGTTGTAAAGCCCTGCGAATTGCAGGCGCGGGGTGCGAAAGTATGATATAGTCACAGGGTTGTCCGCCCTTGTTTTGTAATGTAATGTCAGCTGGATAGACCTACTTATGGTATACGGACCATGGGATTGTATAAATAGAGTGAGGCTCTAAGTGTAAAATGGGAGATAGATAATAGAAGAGAAGTATGAGAATTCTAAGTGATTGAGTCACAGGGTAAAGTGTGTCTTTGGGTCATAGGGTAAGATAAGGCTCTACAATTGTGTGCACAGAGGCCTAGTAGTCCATAGCTAAGTGTGTGGACCTATGCAGTTGAGTGCGCAGGGCTAGTCGAGTTTGTAACCATGGAAAGAATAAATAAAGAAAAGTTTTTCTATAATTTTGTATATCTGTTCTTGGGTTAATGCATGATTGATATAATTTGCGAATATACTATTTATTTACTGCATGCACCTGTATGAAGGTTCGATGTTGTTAAGTATAACTTAAAGCACACAAGTAGGAAAAGATAATTAACCAATATTGGAATATTATTAAGGTTTTGATGTAAAGCACGGTTCACAACCCCTGGGTAGGGCTGTGAGAAGGTAATATATCAGGCTGCGTGGAATGGGAAAGTGTGCAAAGCAACCTGCGTGTAGGGACAAACCACAGACTAGTCGAACTCATCAAACATCTCCAGGGTGCAGAAACCTGGTTTTAGCACACTCCCATACTAGTTTGGGTGAGACCTTAGTTTGTGCTCCAAGAATTGTTGTTGAAAGGCCAGTAGTATCGAGATTTGTTTGGCTATTTAACTCTGAACCTAGGTCAGGCCCCAACAAGCCAACAAATGGTTCTGTTGTCGGGATCAAGATCTGCATAGGGATGTCTGATGTTGTATCACTGGCTAGATTGAATCATAGGAGGATTCATCACTGAACTCACGGTAGATACTTCAGTTAGCTATAGCAAGGCAGAATGACACTTCCTCAAGGGACCATGAGGTAAGTACATTAAATCTTTGAACACTTGGATTAAAATACTACTGTGTGAAAAGCGGGTTATGTGAATAAATTGATGTTTAGGGCTATGCAGAGTGGGAGGAACTACAGAAACAAAGGTAGCACAGAACTAGAAATTAGCCCCTTGATTTCACCTCTGCGTGGAGGCAAAGAAGAGCTCGTGAAGGTTTCACCAAGAAGTGTGATCAATCTGATAAAGTAGAGAATTCTATGCATACCACCTCCGCTGCCATAGTGAAGCAGTATGGCCAGCACGATAAAGCTACCAGTGTTCAAAGGAGTTGGGAATGAAGATCCAGACCAATTTTGGTTCATGATAAAAGCAGTATGGGAAGCACAAGGTGTCATGGATGACAATTTAAAGAAATAAATATTGTTCAGCACTTTGAAGGGTCGCTCGCTAATCTGGTACATTAAGAATTCCAATGACAATCTGAATGCAGGGATAGTGGATATCCAAGTACGCTAAACAATGTATTGAGTGGACCAAAATTAGAGGCACAGTCAATCATTGGATTCAAGGAAATCACAATGCTACCAAGTGAAACCCCATGGGAGTTGGATCAAATACTAAAGTGAACAATTCACGAAGTGAACATGACCTTAATAGACAACAACACCACGAATGGTTTGTAGCCTCGTTAACACCGCATCTATCGAATGCATTGTTGCAACAAAGGCTAACCACTCAGGCTGAAACTTTAGAGGTCGCAATGAGATTGCATGAGACTCCGATACAAGATCCTAACCTAGGAGTCCAATAGATTCACATAGAGTTGAAGAACTTGTGCCTTGAGATGCAGAGTTGAAAAAAGACAGGACAGTTAATCCAGAAATTCTCAATGAGGTATGGTGTGCAAAGTGCAAGGGCTAGGGACATGATAAGGACCACTGCCCAGTGTTCGCGAATTACCTCACAGGAGGAGGACCAATTCCATTGAGACTGGAAGCACAAGTAGGACCAAGCACATCACCTACATTATGGTGTGCAATATGTCAGATAGGAGGGAAGCATGCTACAAATAACTTCCATCTGTTATAGAAGTATACACAGAATTCCATACAGTTGTTCTATATTTTCTGCAGGTCAGTAGGCCATTATGAGCACACTTGTAGAAGTTATGAAGTAATGATGGATCAAACTCCTACCTAAAGGTTCAGGCCAAAACATGGCCCCTTGACCAGAATGCAGGGATGGCACGAACCGAATTTCAGGGGCACGAACGAGGTCAAGGTGGAATGGGACTAGGAAGAGGTTGCAGACAACTAATATGTTACAATTGCAGAGGGCCGGGGCATTATGCATGCAATTGTACAAATCCAATGAGACCATCATGCTTATATTGTACACAGTTTGATCATGAGACAGAGGACTATACCACACTAATATCGAGGTTGCACGATAAAGGAGCACTCCATCCTCCCCTGACTTAGAACATATAAATGATGAGGTATGAGCTGCACGAGGAAGACCCCAATGTAAATATCATGCTTCGGAGTTATATTACGATAAGGAATGACAAAGGTAGGTAGCCTGAAGAAAGTACCTAGGTTCGCAATGCTCCAACCAAGGAACCAGAATTTGATTTGGAGTGCGCTAAGGAGACCTTCATGGAAGCTAAGAGGAGCTTCGCTGATGTCTCCACTTCAGAAAGTAAGGACAGACTAGAGCTAGAAATGGACCCATCGATGCTCACTACATTCTTGGAGACATGCATGAAGTTTCTATATGACAACAAGGCTATGAAGGGGCTGCAAGTACTCATAACTAGATGCATTGGGACCATGCCAAGGGAGCCGCGCATAGTCTGAAAGCTCAGGAAGCACATGATGTGAACAGGAAGGGAGATGAGATTAACCACGTAGATCGGGGAATATGAGATGGTCAAGTGATTCTAGTTCTAGGATTAGATGCAAATGTCCTACCAAGGTAGACATGGGAGCGCATCAGCAGGCCTGCGTTGCAATGGTCTCCTATCCAATTGAGAATGGTGAACCAACAAAAGATCCTACCTATGGGAAGATTGCAGGGAATCATAGTAGACATCGAAGGAGAAAGCGTGCTAGCAAATTTTGAAATGATAGAGATTGTTGATGACAACAATCCCTACCCCATGCTATTGGGAATAGATTGGGCCACTGACATGAATGGAGTGATAAATCTAAAGAAGCACAATATGATTTTTGAGAAAACATCACTACGTGTAGTGGTACCTTAGACCCTATGAAAAGATCACACTACACAAAGCCATTGCGCAAATATGACAACGATGATGATCTAGAATGTATCTACAAGATAACTAAGAATGAGTGAGACTGGGTAAATCCAACCGTGGATGGCCAAATCTCATCGGAGTGTGAAACCTCCTATACATCAAATTCTGACGAAGAGATAGAAAGATGGTAGAACTGGTTACACGAGGTAACCACGCTCAACTGCAACATGATGACAAGATTGTTGTGCTGCATAGCAATGCAGGTTAGATACATACTTATGTATGATTGGTTAAGTGAGGTGGATGAATTCCTAAACAAGTTTGAAAGAGAAGTACCGAAACAACAGCGTTTCAACACTTTGAAATGCGTACTAAGAGCTACGCCCACAAGATGGTGGGGTACGCACCAAAGAAGTTTTGAGGACAAGCGCGAATACAGAAGGATGATGTGCATGCAGTTTGGGAAGCCTTAGATGTGTTTATGAGACAAGTATGATGAATGAAATGGCTTGCATGCCTAGCTTTGTAGGTGGGCACAAGCATATGGTATGAAACTTGCTAGAGTACACATAGTAATTGCGGTAGGAGACATGATCGAGATGCAGGTGCGGACAAGACAATGGCTTGAGAAACCCCTCTGTCTGGGACCAAGAAGTATGGTAAGACCAAGTGTGCACAAGCATAGTCACACAGAAGCTTTTGACAAAGTACGCGAAGCACTGAACACGGTCCACCATGTGAAGCGGGCTGACTGGGACCTGTGCATACCAGCAGTTCTCTTGGCATATAGGACAGTGTGCAAAACCCTAACTGTGTGGGCACCTTCGAAGCTAAAATATGAAGTGAATTTTGTAATCCCCGTGGAGCATGAAAAGCTTAGTCTGCGCATAGAAGCACCAATAGATATGATGGTTCGTGCAGCTTGGAAATAAGGGATCACATAGCCACAAGAAGAAGAATGCATGGGACATGAGGAAGAAATCTAACAGGGAAATTTTAGGCTCCAAGAACTTGAAAAAGAAAGGGTGAAATTAAGGAGGAAAAGTGCTTTGGTAGAAGTGGAAGTCAAGAATCTAGAAGATGAGATAAGGAATGAGTTTGTCGATAAGAAGACCACGGTGATAAAATAGTGTGTGCACGATCATGCTGACAAGCTTGAGGACTATCGCCATGAATTGATTAGTCTGATGCCTTAGCTTGGACTGCATATTACTAAGAGAATTAACTAGGGTGAGGTGCTGTAAAGGATAAGGTGCGCGACATGGCCAGTAATGGAAAAAGGTAAGTATTTCCCAGAAATAGTGCTAGATGATCAAAGGAAACCGCACATAGGTGGTGCGACCACCTGACTAGCCGAGGATGGAACAGTCTTAGTGCTCCAGGTAGTTGAAAGGGAGTGTCAGACTATAAACTGTTCTACTTGAGAGTTGTGTGACATTGGAGATGTGGGCATAAGAAAATACTCACAAGGTCCATGACCAGGCATAGGGGGCTGCGTTGCCATGTGGGTTGGCCAGAAAGTGACCATTGAAGTCACTATTCACGATGGAATGCTCAACTTGAGGCCAAATGGAGTGGGTGGAAGGAATTTAAGATGCTATTTATGGGCAAGATTTGGGAAATTCTGTTGCCAAGGGAGCATTAAAGAACCAGATTTGAGGGGAACGATCGAGTTCAAATTCAAAAGTGCTATAAATTACAAAGGACTACCCAACAAACAACACTTGGTCATTTGCGAATTGAGCTATTGAGTAGAGCCCTGATTGTTGAGTGTTGAGCATTGATTGAGCCCCTGAGATCATGAGTGATAGATTTTCGCACAAATACAATGGAAACAGCTAAGGATGTTATGGAGATAATATAAATAACCGCCAAGGAGGCCGTGTAGGCCCTAACTATGGGGGATGTTTCGAAAGGCACCAAGATTGTGGCAGAAATCCCGAAGTCACCATGCACATCAATACCCAAGAAGGATAAACAAGCAATTCTCCTCATACGTTTATCCCCGTGCAACTTGCTGCACAACAAACTGTCAAATGGAGGAGAAGGGGAAACTCGTCCCCATAGAGGAGGATGAAGAAGAAGAAGATGTGGAGGATCTTATCATTGCAAAGGATGAGGATGAAGGCATGGAGGAGGACACTTAGCCTGCGCACCATGTGACAAAATTTCCCGCCTATGTCCCCCCACAAAAAAGGAAGGCGAAAGTGCCCAAGGACCTAGATGAGACGAAGAGCTCGCTGCAGACCTCACTCCTCCCAGATAACATTATGTTTGAGGGTATACACTTGGGACAGTTGTTGAGACTAAAATTTGAAGATTGGGACCTCACTGACCATAAGATGTTCCCTCACCTTGAGACCAAGAATCTCATGAAGCCCAAATAGAACACTACAGCGGGGGTGATAGAATTAGAGCGGCATAAGTGGTTGCACGGAGTGGAGAAGGCTAGACTACTGAATCTGGTCTGTGTTTCGCACTTCCACCATGCACCAATAACCATTTTCATCATCAAAAAGCTGCCTTTCCTGGTGCATGATAGGTGTTTGGATGAAGGAGCCCATCCCCATCATGGCAAACCTGATTCACCGCATCTCCCGACTTCCATGTAAAGGAGAGGACCTCGTGGATATATCAGAAGGGAAGTGCAATGACTTGGCCATCGTGGAGGCCATGAAGAAAATGTATAGTATGGAAAAGAAGAAGAGGGGCTACACCATCTCCAACATCAAGGAGAAAGCAGTGCGCGTGGTGATCCAAATCCTGGCAGGAAAGATCATGTGCAAGTGTTGTGCAGAAGAAGTACCTATGCTGATGGTAGCACTGGCTGAGCAGTGTGTGGAGGGGGTCCAGTTCAACTGGTTTGAATTCCTCTGCAAGGATTTTTTATAAAATTTTTGCAAAGCTCAGGAACAAGGCAAAACGTTCCACTATGCATGGCTTTTTCTATCCATAGTGCTCATGGTTCAGGTAAAAAAGGTGTCCTTTTAACTCCTAGTTATCTTCACATTAGTTATCCATCCAGGAAAAACTTTCTATTTCAAGAGTGTACACAGTTTGTGGCAGCGATTTACTCAATATTAATGTTTCTAAATTGTAGTATAGTGCTCTCAAATAGAAGAATAGATGGATACAACTAGTGAACTCAAATTATAATTAAAAGAAAACCAAACTAAACGTTCATTCAAGTATCAGTCAAGAATACAGTAACAATAACTCATTTCTGTTTTAACTGATTGATATTCCAAAAGTATTTTCTAATCTGAATAGCAGGGATCTCAGTCTTAGAGAGTAGACAAAGTAGTCAATTCTCTTTACAGTGGATAATCTCAAGACAACACGTTGAATTGAATTACTAGATTGAAAATAGATCGTTGAACTCAAATGACTATGTCTGAAATCATGATAAAGATATATTGAAACAGGTAATTGAATAACAACTTAAACCAATACTTTTGCAGCCTGTAAAACAGAGTAATTACGTTAAATCTGGGAATGTGAAATAACAAAGCAATTCGATAAATATAAATCAAACCAAACCATCACACCATAGAAATCATAAAAGAATGATGCAAGAACAACAAGTGAATCCACCAGGGTCAGGCCCTTAGCCACTAGTGAACACTACCAGATTACTTCAGTATGAGAGAAGGAACAACAACTGTATTATATATTAATCATTTGCAAAATAGTTACATCCAGTTTGTACTCTATTTCAACAATGGGAGTCGATGATCAAAGTAAAAATACAATAGTAATTTCTGAATAATATTCAATCCCTCGTTCTCTTTACAGTCGCTGCCTTTTATAATGGCCAAGCAATAAGAAGGGTAAAAAATTTGTGCAATCTTCCATCTTCAGTTAACTTTGTTCCTTGTGCTGATGTTGTGATCTCCTTTGTTCTTATCCATAATTGTGTGCTCCATCCCTGGCTTTCTGCCTGTATACTGTTTCCTAGCTAGGGAACAATAGTTGTTCTATTTCATCTTTTTCTTGCATGAAGAAGGACAAGAATGAGCTAATTTGTGATATTAGATAATTTCCTCGTTTTCACCATAATATTTTGATATATTATCATTTTATGATATAAAAGGAATATAACTAAAGAAAAGGATGATGAAATAAGTAAGATATACATACCTTTTCCATAGCTCAACACACTCCCCTACTTATCCTTTTTCATGCCCTCATGAAAACCATGTAATTTGTATGCAAAGCAGTCAATGAATAGGCTAGGGAAGGAATGTCATGAAGTGGTCCGAAACTAGGATTTTTAGCCAAGGTTTCAAAAATGTGTCCTGTCTATCCTTCAGGTAATTCATATATAGCTTTATAGTCTTCTGCAGGATACGAGACAATAGGACTACAAAATTGATAGTCTAGCCAATATGGGCCTTCCCTCAAGATGAGGTTGCTATAAGTAAAAAATCTTTCTACGGCCAATTTAAATTTTTTATAGTTGAATGGTTCTCTGTCCTACACATTACAATTGGAAACTTTCCATTTGAATTTAGATGCTGCCAAGGAGTTGTCTTTGATAGAGAGAAAATACTCTACCCCGTGCTGGACAATTTCTTTGTGTGTGGGCCCTAATACCTAGATTACTCCTTCCTTTCACATCAACCTTCTGTGTTTGGCCAACATTTGCAGTGGGTCTTTCGGTTCACCCCTGACCCAAAGGTCCAACCTATTTTCCTGCCTCTGGAAAGTATTTTGGGATTTAAACCATTTCAACTGGTTAACAACAAATGAAATGAAAGCTTGAAATTGTATATCCCCCACAAAAGGGCTAGGATTATTCTCCATTTCTTCTTCCAATAAAACTTTAGGCAAATAATACTCATAGAGTAATTGTTGAACTTTCACTCTATGGCATTTATAGCAATTTATGAAATCTTCCACAGTTTTTAGTTCTATGGATTTCCTTGCCTTGACAGCCTTAATTTTTAACTGTAAATACTTTTCTAACAAAAATAAAGTATAGTTCTTGGCAGGGGACCTACATGCTAAAACATCTGTGTATAGGGAACAGAGAGTATCCCTTTGATGCATGACTACCTCCAGGCCAATCTTTATTTTCTCAGTTCTTTCTTCTGCCCTCCGACATTTCTCGAAGGCCTCGCTTTCTGACGCGTTGATATTCCACAATTTCCTCTGTAATTCCTGGTACCTTTATTGGGAAACAATCTCTTCCTTAAGCCTTACTATGGTCAGTCAAGCGTGTGCCAAATTCTCTTGAAGATTTGTTATACCAGGATCGGTGCCTATCAAAACATCTTTGGCTTGGATATCTATCTGAGTGTTCTTATTATGAGATTGACGACCTGTAGTTTGCATACTTTTATCATGGGATGGAATGCTTAAATTCTGCATTCTTTTATTATGGATAGACAGTCTTTTTGTCTAGGTGGCCACACTGTTGGAGGATATTGCCTCTATTTGAATAACTACATTACAAAAATGTGCATTCTCTATTTGGGTAGCCACTTCTGTAATGGTTCCATGCTGTTCCTTATCAATTTTTATTAATATGGGCTCAGTTTGAGTTCCAGTAACCCTTGAATCATGGAAATCAGTTTGGATGGTTGCGTTCCCCATTTGTAGGGTTCTGCTTGAAACTTTCCCCATTTTTAATGCCCTTATCCTTTGTTTAAGTCTTTTAATTAATTTTTTCAGCCTCTGTTGCTCCTTTCTAAATCATTTAATTTTTCTTTTCTTATTTTTGGGAGGAACAACTATTTCACTAACCGTTTCTGCTCTTACCGAGCTTGGTTGCATATTTGGGTTTTGGTCTCCAAGGGCTGCGTCTCTACCCTGACTGGTTTATATTTCCTCCGCTTGGCCCACATCTTATGTGTTTAAATTGGCCTGACTAGGTTCTTTTGGAGTGGTATCCCTTGTTTGGTCCACCTATTCCTGAGTGGCTTCTGCCCCTGTTTCTGCTTCACCAATTATTTCTTTTGATATACTCATATTGTTGGTAGAGTTTTCTTCCAATTGTGTTGCTTCAATATTGAGGTTGAGCAGACTTTCGAGGTCTATATATTCACTCATATTGGTCAAAATCTGGGCCAATTTAGCATCATGTAGTAAATCTTGTGTTGGACTTGTGCAGGGAGTTAAGGGAGGTTCTGTTTCATCCCTCTCTTCTTCACTAGTATGCTCTGTTTCCTCCTGAAGTTCTGACTCTAGGTTATCTCTTCCTTCCAGCTATAAAGGTTGCTCATTTTCAAGGCTAGATAATTCTAAGGGTTGGTTGCTACTACCCAAAAGGTTTTCAGTTGTTCCTTGGCTTGCCTTGGCATATTGTCTGCATTTTTGTGGTCTATTTACTGTGTTGGTAGTCCTTTACTTTTTTGGGGCAGGTAAGGCTAACCGCCCCCTATAGTAAACACTAATTCTTCCCAATTGGTTTGATGTTGAGATATATTGTAGCTTACTATCAACCTAATTAAACAATGATGACTTATAACATTTTCTATATGCTGAGATTTATTTATGCTTTGAGCAACGTCATGCAACAAGAATTTCAAATATGCAGGCAAGTTTACAGAACATTTCTATTTTAAAATTGCTAACAATTTCAGGTGGCATGGTCTTACCACATATTTTCTTCCATCGCATGTGATATAGCTCTAAATTATTCTAGCCAGCTCTATCCATGGTTCTCCCAGAGATGAGGGTTGAACTCCTTTGTCTTTGACAATCAGGTTCTGTCCTTCATCCCGAAAGGAAATAATCATGTCTTGTAGCCTCAATTTTTTATGCATCCATATGGGTCTGATTGTTGGTAATAAAGACACCTCCTCTATTAGTGCATCCATTAGTCTCATTCACCTTCCTCTTACTATAGAATGATCATCCTGCAAATTCTGTAAAAATTTGATAGCCACAGTTTCATTGGGTTGCTACAATCGTGTAAAATATGCGACCCATCCGGCTCGTACTAGAATTTCTCGGGCAGCATCAGAAATAGCTAATGTCCATGGCTCGTTGTGTATTGATCATCCTCCCATTTTGTTTGAATTTTCCACATTGTTAGCTTTAACACAAGTAACACAACAATACACAGAGCTAGAAATGGAACAACAAATTGTTAAATTCGGATAATACTTTTTTAACATAGATACCATTAATAATTTTCTATTATGGGATATCTAGCCTGGTATAACCAAATAAAAGACTGACACATATGTAGAAGTGCTTTGGAAGTCACTCGTGCCCCCCTGAAAAATGATAGGTCACCTTCGACTAGTTAAATGTAGGAATGAGGTACTAACATAAATCGTATAGTGGTAAAGATGGCCAACTGTACATATTTACGACAAGATTACAAAAATATCGAGTTGCTGAAATCAATGCATAGCATGAGAATTATGAATAAATATAGAGATGCCATGGAGTGATTTGAAAAGGGGAAAGGAAATATGACATAGGTAAGATGCTATGCGGTAATTATTCCACTTAAACCGTTATGATTGACTTTTTATGCGATATTTCATGCATAAAGGTTCAAAAGGAATTTGGAACATAATATCTTTTGAAATAAAGATAAAGAAATAAGAAAAGGGGTTATAATTACTATTGATGTTGAAAAATATGACTACAATACCATCAGCAGAGATCTATTGCCCACAGGTATTTATAACCTGACAGAGTTGTTTTTTCACCCTTTGGAACCATGGTCCTTTATGTATACTTAGGAAAGTGCTGTGTGATGTCAGAGTGGAGGCCATTGTACTGGCTTGGTAACCAGATGGATCACAATGCCATTCATTGGGAAAGAGTGAAAGGTGGGCAGGTCGGCTCGTGATGAGACCTCCTGTTCCAAGGACTTTTATTTTTCTGATGTGTCCATTGGATCATAGCCCTGGTCTGGTGGCCATAGTGGGAATGCCACTTCACTGATTCCTTATGATCATGGTAGGCTGGCTCATGATGATACCCCCTATCCTCTATCTGACAAGTCATAGAATTGTTAGTAAACATACATATATATTTTTTATTTCCTTCTTTTTTTTCTTTTCTTTTATATAGCACTTCCTATTTATATATAGAGGATGGCTCAACACTCCTTAAGAGTAGGGATGGTGGAAGAAGTATCAACATATCAATAGAAGAAAATATGCCCTTGTTTTTATTCAATGATAATAAGCAAAGAGAATTATGAAAATTAGGGAACAACCAACATGGTACAAGTAATCAATCAATTTGAGTTATAGTGAAAATAAGGACACCAAAGTGATATAGATAGTTGTGTTCTCCCCTTTTTTAATCAATACAAAGAAATCTCATTAAAGATGATAATTTATCTTTGATTTGATTTTTCCAGTAACCTTTAAATTTTGTATCCTTGCATATATGTTTTTGTTCATGCCTTCAAAGGATCATGAAGAGTGAAACAATATTTACAAGAAAAACTTGTCAAAAAGTGTGTTGTTCTTTAGGAGGAACAACAAAAACATGCACACAAAAAAAGGTGATGTTCCTTAAAAGGAACCATCGTTGTTCCTTAGGAAGAACAACAAAAAGACACTCGCACACAAAACTGTTGTTCCTTAAGAGGAACAACAGAAAGACACAAAATGCCACATGAAATTGTTGTTCCTTAAAAGGAACAGTAGCTGTTCCTTAAGAGGAACACCGGGAAAATGGACACATGCGAAAGTGTTGATCCTTCAAGGGAACAACATTAAAACAGACTGAAGCAAAACTATTGTTGCTTAGAAGGAACAACAATAAGAAAAAATTGATGAAACTGCTGTTCCTTAGAAGGAATGACAATTATTCCTTAGGGGGAATAGTAATTGTTCCTTAAATGGAACATCGTAAAGCACTCACATACCAAAATTTTGTTCCTTAGATGGAACAACGGTTGTCCCTTTTAAAGGGAACAACAACTGTTCCTTAAGTGGAACAGTGAAAACAAATGTAAATAGAACTGCTATTCCTTAAATGGAACGGTTGTTGTTCCTTAGAGGGAACAATAGTTGTTCCTTTAATGGAACAGTAGGAAGAAACACACGTGCAACTACTGTTCCTTAAATGGAACGATTGTTGTTCCTTAAGAGGAATAGAAGTTGTTCCTTAAACAGAATAGTAGAAATAAAAACACACAAGATTGCTATTCCTTAAAAGGAACCACCGTTGTTCCTTAGGAGGAACAACAAAAATACAAACACTTGAGATTTTTGTTCCTTAAGCGAAGCAACACATGCAAATATGTTATTCCTTAAATGGAATGACTTCTGTTCCTTAAGAGGGACAAAAATTGTTCCTTAAATAGAACAACAAAAAGAAAACATCCACAAAACTATTGTTCCTTAAATGGAATGGCTGTTGTTCTTTAAGAGGGACAACATATGTTCCTTAAGAGGAACAACAGTTGTTCCTTAAATGGAACAACACAAAGAAAACACATGCGGAACTGTTGTTCCTTAAATGGAACGACTACCATGCCTTAAGAGGGACAATAGTTGTTCCTTAAATGGAACAGCAAGAAGAAAACACACGCAAAACAATTATTCCTTAATAGGAACGATTGTTATTCCTTAAGAGGAACAACATATGTTCCTTAAATGGAACAACACAAAAATTGTATATACAGGGGACTACTGTTCCGTAAATGGAACAACACAAATATTAAATAAAGAGAAAACTGTTGTTCTTTAAATGGGATGACAGCTATTATTTAAGAGGAACAACAATTGTTCCTTAAATGGAACAGCACAAAAATTTGTACAAAAAAATACAGTTTATACAAGCAAAATAGAAAGAAAAGTCTATATACAAAATACAAAAGAACAAATGAGTTGTTTACTGGATTGATGATGACGATAGGTTATCCTCTTCAACGAGAATTTGTTGTTGTGTGTGGAGCTTTATTGTTCAGAGGTCTTTTTTTTAGCTGGATGTATACCCCAGGAAGTTTGTACACCCTTCCATGTGGGCGGGGGGGCCTTGTCTGTTATGAAACCAGCTCAAGAAAAGATAGAAAAGAGAGATCCACGCCTTATAATTCAACCTCTTCGAGGGGGCAACCTCCTTTACATTACATAAATGAACAATTCTTGGATGATACAAATGAAGAGACCTCCTTTC
>APFE030330845.1:0-10925 GCA_000404065.3 Pinus taeda | reverse complement strand
CAAAAGACGAAGAAAGATCATGGAAGATGAAGAAACACTACAAAACGTTGTGAAACATCCTAAAATATGACGAAAGCTCACGAAAAATTGTGAAAGACCATGAAACATCCTAAAAGATCTTGAAAGATGATGAAATATTGCGGAAAATGACGAAAAATGATGAAAGATGATGAAACATCGTGAAAGATCACGAAAAGGTCATCGAACATTGTAAAATATGATGAAAGATCACAAAAGATGATGAAAGATGACAAAAAATCACAAAAGAACGTAAAATATCACAAAAAATTAAGAAATATCATGAAATATCACAAAATACCATGAAAGATGACAAAAGATATTGAAAAAATGAAGAAAGATGACGAAAAATCATGAAAGATGACAGAGGATCACGAAAGATGATGAAAGATTGTGAAAAATGAAGAAAAAATGTGAAGATGATAGAAAATCATGAAAGATGATGAAAGATGACGAAAAATCTTGAAAAATCACTAGTGATCCTAAAAAATCACAAAAGATTATGAAAGATCGTGAAAGATCACAAAAGATCGACAAAGATGACGAAAGATTACAAAAGATGAAGAAATATGAAAAAAAGTCACGAAATATGCAAAAGATCACGAAACATGATAAAAGATGACATAAAATCATGAAATATCACAAAATATCATGAAAGATGACTAAAGATGGCGAAAAATCATGAAAGATCGCAAAATATTGCAAAAGACAGCAAAATATCATGAAAAATCATGACAGATCATGAACAACCTAAAAATATCACGGAAGATGACAAAATATGATGAAATATCACGAAAGACTGTGAAATATGACAAAAGATCAAGAAACTTCGCAAAAGATCCTAAAACACCTTGAACGATCACAAAATATGAAGAAAGATCATGAAAGATGATGAAATATCACAAAAGATGACAAAATTGTAGGAATTTACAGGGTAAGTTCCTCAGACAGAACACCAGAAGGACACCGCTCACAAACAGATCACAGATCAATACACCTGTATTTTGACGTGGTTAAAACCCTCAGAGAGGGAAACAGTCCACGGCCTGCGCCAACGTGGCTACTACAGGCAATTTATTAATAAAAGAATGAAAATTTACATAAGCTTCTCTCATAGACGGATTACCCGAACAATGACCCTCCATGCGCTTTAAATAGAACTCATGGACCAATCGGGTGTCAAGCCACGGATCAAGTGTCGGTAATACCGAGGAGAGAGGGAACCGTCGGATCACTACATATCGTGACCGTCGGATTGTAAGTTACAAAATGTACAACGGTAAAGAAACACACTTTACCTAACTCTATACTAGACCAAGTTGAACTTAACTATTTCCTATGTGTCGGAATATCCTAACACATGAGAGAGTTGTCACCTTGGAATTTCACATTGACTGTTCACAGGGACTGTGCAACCTCTGTCTCCAAGAACTGTGCAATCACTGGCACCAGAGATTGCTTGCGCAAGCATTACCTTTTGGGACTTCGTAATCATCATCAACAAAGAAATGCGTAGTCATTTTCCTGAACCATTGCGCAATAATTGTCCTCGGCATTTGTGCAATGACTATCATTAGGGATGGTGTAGTACTTGAGTATTTAAGGTACACATTGATTTCTAGACTTGTTGGAAAAAAGATCAATTGTAAATGCATTAAAGGATGAGCATGTGTAAGAAAATGACTTCAATAGTTAGAATCATACAATAAAAGTACCAACCAATAATGAAGTGAACATGAACAGTTTGAGGTGATGGATCATGAGGTCATAAGTAAGCTCCAAAATTCAAGTGTATGCAAAATTTTGGAAGGTGTTTATCACAACAACAACTGGGCTTTCATCTTCAACTTTGTTGAATCTTGGCAAATAAAGATTCCAATCATGGAATTCTAACACAAGTGTTATGAATAAAAAGTATATAAAAATAATACAAATAATGTAACTAATAATAATAATGATTAATGATTAATTAACTAAAATAATTAGTAGTGAAGATTCATGTCTTAAGGACATGACCGTTCATGAAGGGACACCTGCCAAGGTTTATAAGCAAGCCCTCACCCTCATTTGTAACATCATCATCTCATATATCTTTTGTATTTGAACATTTACATATAATTATTATTATATAATAGATATTCATATATTTCAAATCTTCTTAAGTAGCTTGTTGAGTATACGAACTTTATTCGTTACATTGGTATCAAATTTGTTTGATTCTCTGGCCGCTCAATCATTGCACAGAGTCAGTCTGATATCGCCTTTAGCCATCAACTTTCTGTCAATATTGTTGTCGTGCAATTGAAACATTTCACTACATAGCATTTGGATCTTCTCCATTTTTCCATCATGCCTTTGGCCATTTAAAAAAAATGCCTTTGGCAAATTCAATTAAAAATAATTGAAAAAAAAAAAATATTAAAACGTCAAGAAGATATAAAAAGTCAATATATATATTATGAGAATAGATTTTAAAATTATAAATTAAAATTATAAAAAATTATTATGAAACTAATATAAAATAAAATAATATTATATATAATAAAATAAAAATTATTAAAAAATAATAATAAAAAGAAAAACTTAATATATGCGGTTGTGCACGTCCACAGCCGAGTTGTCAAGCTAGTTGGGCCTCCAGGCTCCAACCAGCTACTATATTCCAATAGATCCACTATAAAATATCCCTGTTGTTAGCCGCTACAACTGACAGTCCACTCTCCGACGATCTTTCCAACAGGTGTTTTCACAACCAGCATGTCATTATTTGTCGAATAGCCTGTCACTATAGATAGAAATAATTTGGAAATTAATGGAGGAATTCTCTGTGGGGTCGAAAAAACAACAAAAGAAACCCAAATTTAAGTTACTTGAATTTAGACTTCCACTCATAATCTAAATTGTCGCGTTTGATCTCGATTTCTCCCCATCACCATTACTCTACCATCTTTGTAAATTTTATTTGGGTGTCTTAAAAAACAAATCGTACAAAAGGTATAAGAGAAAATGTGTGATTCGATTGGAAGGCACGAGTTTTTAATCCATAAGTAAGGAATATAATAAAAAATAAGTATATATAATATTATATATAGAGATTTTCAAGGTTATTACATAATATTATATTATATATATATATAACTAACTTTGAAAAGTTCTATATTATATTTGTATATATTTATTTTTATTATATTTTCTTACATACATACACAAAATATAACAATCAAAATATTATTGTTAAAATAATTGATGAAATTATCAATAAAGGCAAATGGAGTCGAATTCAGAAATAAAGGAATGAAGATTTCCGAAACTTCATTAACTTATGTTTCCATGCTATTTAGAATTAAGGGGACTCTTGCAAGAAAATATATTACTATTTCTATCTCTCTCACTAAAGAAGAAAATTTTATAAACCCCAACCTTGTTAACCAATTGGTGATCCTTGAGGCAAATGTTATCGAAAAATTAGACTGCTGGAATAAAAAAAAATATGAAATAACTGATTTACAACTAAAAAATGGGGATTTTACATTTATATCACAATTCTCAGTTCGATCCATGTGGAGCCATCAAGGTGATGTTATTCTGGGTTCACCCTAAGTGGAATTACTAGGGTCTTTTATCCTAAATACGAAGAAAAAAATGACATTTTCCTACAGGAATAAAAAAATAACACTACAAGACATTACATTGAAATTAGATTCAATAACACTATAAGACATACAAGATGTCTCAAAAGTAAATTTTCAAGAAAGTAAAAAAGAAATACAAAATATGTAAAGGGAAGTTGATAAAATCACCACTGACAAAAATGAAGAAGTTTCTCAACTTAAAACCATAGTGAAAAATTACTAACCTAAATTAAGAAGATTAAGAAGGAGAAGAAGTTGCTAAAAGATAGGTTAGAAAATTTTACTCAAGAAGAAGTATCAAAGTCTCCAGTTGTAATAGTCCAAGTTGAAGATAAAGGAACGAATATTGATCCAGTCAATATCACAACTCAAGAAGATCATAAACTAGTTGAAGTGAAAATGTACTCAGAAGTTACAATTCAAGCAATGTAAATTTCAAGTGAAGATCCAAAAATTAACCATGCAACTTCCATAGCTAAAGGTAATCAAATACTTCAAGTAAATCAAGAAAATGACACAAAAATATAATGGAAAATCAAATCACTAGAACTCCTTATCGACATCTGAATCACAAGAGAATACATGTCAATCAATCTGCATATCTATATCACTCAAATTAGAAACAAAAAGATTATGTTCCAAAGAATATTGAAGTTTTCACAATCCAGTATTGTTATAACAATTAATCACAAGTTTCCTATAATTGAAATATTCCATAGACTATTTATTTAGGATGGGCAAATCCCTTCTTAGTGTGACAATTTTGTTTATCTCTCAAAGGATCCTATCATCATGTATCAACGAAGATGACAACTCGAAGTGATCTAAAAGATACAAAAGAATAAAAATACAAAGAAACAAATGACACGCCTTGTCAACAATAAGTTTTGAGGAGAAAACATTTGAACATGAAGGAAGTATGAATAAAATATATATAACTAATAATAATAATTAATGATTAATTAACTAAAATAATTATTAGTGAAGAGTCATATCTTAATGACGTGGCCATTCATGAAGGGACATCTACCTAGGTATATAAGAAGGTCCTCACCCTCATTTGTAACATCATCATCTCATATCACTTATATATTTGAAAATTCATATATTTATTATCCTATAATGGATATTCATATATTTTATATCTTTTGAAGTAGTCTGCTGAGTATACGAACTTTATTAAGAATGGCCATTGATAACCCATAAAAATAACAATGCCCAATTATAAAAACATTTAGGTCAATATTTTACAACCTAAGGGTGATTCATGCCACCCTTAAGAATCGACTTTGAGATACATTAAACCCAAGGAAAATCTTCAACTCAAGTCCCCAACAATGGCGCCAATTGATGTTGTCTCCTTGGAGACAATTCCTGGCTGCAAGGGAACCAATGCCCGAGACATCACTGAAAATTATAAAAATATTTAAATGAACAACCAGAGAAGACCATAAGAGTTGTAATGAATAATATAGTTCAAAAACCTATCTTTGAAAACTAGATTGGCCATGACAAATGAGGATTGCAATGTTTAAGGTAAAGAGATGGCCACAAGAAAAATGAAGTGGGACATGGTTGCATAGTTCAGGAATTTAAGAATATGAACCTAAACCCTACATAAATAATGGTGAAAAGACTAAGGATATGAAGGAATTTTTGGCATGATGAAGTGCCCTTTAAGACATTTTAAATCAAAAAATGAGTAACATTTCAAGGTGAATTTTATGGAATGTGATCAGAAGATTTAAAACATGTGCACTTTATAAAACACATTCTCTGCATGAAAACAAGTTTTAGGTAACCATGCAACTCAGCTTTCCTTGGAAACCATTCACCATTTCGAATAATTATAGCAAAATTCATTAAAACATCAGTCAAGTGTTTCCCTCATTAGGAATTTGGGTGATGACATTTCAAGGTTGGCCACGTGGTACTGTTTGGTGAAACTATAGCATTGAACAAGCATGATTCACTCACAAAACTAAATTCTTGGTGTTGACACTCACACACCATGGAAATTCTAATCATCAATTTTTTTTTTTTGCTTATATACTTCATTAATGACTTCCTTGACAACACAATAGGCACCTAAAACTTGGAAAACTCCCTGGTATTTTATGCTTGAGAAATCATCAATGCATTGGCCATGAATTCTATTTTGTAATGTGAAAATAAATCTTGAAAATATCATTGGTGCTCTTCCCTTTGAATTTCCTTCACAAAAATTGTTGTAACTCAGATTTGGATATTGAGCTCAGATAGTTCCGAGTATTTCACTTTTTTATCCTCACAAAAAGTATCCCACATTGTTAGAAAGGAAGTATTATTTTGGTGTTTATATGTGTCACCACTTTGATTCTCAATCGACGTGTAGTGCACATAATGCTCCTCGCGGGCTACTTCCTTGGCTTCTCCCTTGTTGAGCTTTAACTTAGTGTCATGACTTATGTGGAGAATTTCCTTGTAATACTCGATGGTTTTGGTGGAGAGTTTTATGTGTTTTTTAAAATCTTGTTATACTACATTAGTGGTATATTATCTCACATTTACCATGGAAATACTACCATGTGTTTATATGCACTAATGCTCTAATCATTATTTGACGTGTTGTGAACACACTATATTTTCCTCCTCCTTGGCTTGGCGCTTGTTCTTGCCTCTATCAATGTAATAAGTGTCTATTCGTGGACTTTGTCACTGAGATAAAGTTATAGATTGGCTATGAGCCCAATATTTTTTAACAATCCCATGATATAAACCATAAGAAGCTTGAGACCATGCATATCCCTGTTATGAACCTAAGAGCCCAAAAAACCAGTTTGAAATAATATTTAAACTCAAGAATTCAAATATTTTACCAAATTAATAAAATTTTCATATACCAGAGAGTTGGCTAGGAAACAAACTGGCACATTAAAAAAAAAATTGTAACATTCCCTTGAAAAGAATATTTTACAACAGTAGCCATGAAAATAACATAAGAAGGAAGTTTCCATAATTGAAACTATGAATGGACAATATGTGTGTGTGTTTGTGCATGCGTGTGCATTCTAGCTTTTATGAATAGGAAAAAGATGGGAAATTGAACGAAAGGTATAAAGATGACATTCGGTTCGAAAGGCCATTAATTGAGAACAATCATAGTAGAGTTTGTACTTACCATGCTTTGGGTAACATAAAAAATTTATTTAATGGATTCCATGATGTATGGAACACCATTGATATAGTGGGAAGGAATGACCTATTGTTGGTAAATATCATCATTAAGATGTTATGTTTATGCTCCTAATATTTTTTATGAGCATGCATGAAAATGATAAAGGCTAAAAATTGACAGTGTATGCTTAGCATGGACAAGGACATGTTGGAATTGAATGAAAATGAAGATACCTTTATAATGTCTTCATTGAAATCTATGAATGGATAATTTGATGAATTTATGACTAATATGTGAGGTTGAGATCATTTCAGGACCTGTTGGGTATTGCCACAACAGGAATGTTATCAACCATCTGGACCCTTCAAAAGGCTTCAACTGAAAGCAGTGGTAATGACAACCAAGTAATTGAGGCATCAATAAGTCAAGGTAAAAAGGGTTAAAGGAAAGGAATTGGCTAAGAAATCCTTCAGCTAAATTTGAAAACCACAATTTCAAATATGCATGTTTTTCATGGATACCAAGAAATGATATGGTGAAGGTAGGAAGCCTTCGGTAGGAAAAATTCCAATAATTATTGTAAGGCATGTTGAATGAAATTAATAGCTAAAACACTATTGAATTTAGAGATATGCATTTCTCATTTTTGACTCATTGGTCTATTGGAGTAAATATTTAATTGCATTATGAAATCCTTTGAATAAATGTGATGCACTTGTACAATGAGATGACTATATCACTTTAATTTATATGAATTTAGTTGAGTGATATAATTGTTATGAGAATAACAATTATGAAGTCACATTAGGACACTAAAAAGTTTTATAATAAAAAATATTTCATATATATGAATATAAACATTGACAAGTGTTGTTTGATGGAAAGATTAGGGTGTAGGAAAAATGTTGGAATGGTGTGCGATATCAAAGCCACCATGACATATCAACAACACCTATAAAGGAGCCCAATGACATGATTACAGATCTCATGCCTATGAGATCAGGATTCTGGGTGAAGCAAGGATTGGGCAACTAAATTTATTAGTTTGGAATCTTTGAGTATATATCATGGAAAACCAAATTTTGTGACACAGGTTAAATGATGGAGCTAGAATCTCATAAGAAGACTCTCGTGATGGAATTGCGGTGTGTGACACTTTTTTTATCTCATGGAAGCAAGTCATAATCGCTACCTTGACTATGATATCTTACGAGTAGTGTAGTGGAGCACACAAAATGGGTACTTGGCCACAAGACTCCATGAAAATGTCATTAGAGCATCCCAAATGTCTAGTGGGTTGTAATACTCTAATGATTACCCCATGCGGGAAAGCCTTGGGATAGGTAGACTACCCAAACTAGTGGTTTCTTGGGCTTGGATAGGTGAGTAGCTGTTATAGACATATTTGGGCACTGCAACCCCAATCACATATGTCGATAAACCAAGGGCTCTCAAACCCCTAAAAGTGTTGTTTCAAACCCTAAAGGATCAAGGTCAATTGATTACATCATTTCCCATAAGTTCTCCCTGAAAAACTACTCAGAACTGGTCAAAACTGGACCATACAAACTGCTCCATGCTGAGGGTGCGATGCATTCGCCTGTTACACACAAGGGGTGCGATGCATACTAAAAAGTCCTTCTGTAGGGTGCGATGAGAGAGAGTAGATAAATGGTAGAGGCAGTTTGCTAGGTGGAAACTTAGAGAATCTTCTAGAAACTGCTCATATGACACTTGTCTCCAAGTGGAACCAAGAACTATCAGTAAATGAGACTAATCAAAAACCCAGAAGTTGACTCACCTCTCTACAAATATCTATAAATGGATCCCTCATCCTAGAGATCCAGGGGCTACAATTTTGTAATTTGTAAGTGTTGTTGGTTTCTCTTCGGGACATTGTACTGTTGGGTGATCTTACTTTTCATGAGGTGAAGAGGGCTTTCATGCTGGGAGGATGATGCTGGATCAGAAAGTTGGGTTGTAATCCTCTCTTCTACTTCTATTAATAAAGTTATTTGAGTTTTCCTCCATATACTTGTGCACTTGTAAATCTTGTATTTGTGAATGCAATTGTATGGTTAATGTACATCTGATTCTACATTGTTTATGGTGTTATAGATCTCTATGCTTTGATGGTATTTTGTTGCTTTGCTTCTACAGGTGTTCTTTGAAGTGGGACAAGTGAGAAAGGAGTGGAAAAGCTCCATCAAAGGAGAGAGGAAACAAGAAAGGAGCCAAGCGAAAGACTGAGGTTGGTGCTCTCTGCTTCTCTCTTATCTATCATCCATAAAGGTAAACACAAGTTGCTTTGAATTGTTTGTTTCTAAGATAGCTACCCATCTTAGTGGGACTAGCAGATCAAATAGTGACACTAGTTTTCCCGGAAACAAAATGGCGACTCCACTAGGGAGCGAATAGTTTGTTTGTTTGTTACTATTGTTTGCTTTAAAAACTATAGACAGAGCCTGATGTTAAGCCAGCTAGCCTTCGAACTGCACTTGCTATATAAGTGCAAAGTAGATCAACGCTGCTTCAGTCAATCTCCGGGTTGGTTTATGAACTGAACATCTGACTTGCAAACATCCTAAGTGCCCTAGTGGTATCTCAATAACCTCATAAGATCATACCCCTATACTTTGTGTTTATTGTCTACCATAGCTTGACTGAAATAGCTGAACTTAGCTGCAAATTTTGAGCAAAAACCAAGCTCAGTTTTGTTCTCTGGACCATCGCATTGTCTCTCATTGGCAGTATCAATGCATCGCACCTCCCATGTGCTGCAGGTGAGATGCATCCCTGTTTCCCTTAAGGACAGGTACGATGATTGAATGAGACTGTTTCTCTCTCTAGAAATTGGTTTTTTCTTCATTGTTTTCAGCTCTATTAAGTAGTTTTGCAACCTATGATCAGTATATCATTATTGAAGCCTTCTTCCTTTACATTATTCAACCTCCATTGATAGGGAGTTGTGAATGTTTTTTATGTATTTTTCATCATTTACAGTCCTCCTTTGCAAATAGTAGCTTAATCGAACTATCGTCTTTTGATTCCAAAGTGTCCAACTATCATTGTGAGTCGAAAAGAAGAGTGTTGTAAAGTATTCCTCTTCTAGATATTCGATTGTACTTTTGCCATTGTATTTGATTTGAATTGTCAGTATTTGAAGTGTCAAAAGTAGTTTCCCATTCAAAATTGAAAGTGTCATCTTAGTCTTCCTTTTGTTTTGAAAAGAAATTGCTAAAGTGTCGTTTTGAAGAAAAGTAGTTCAGATCTGTACTTAGTTTTCTTTTTGGAATTCCCACATTGACGAAACAAAAAAGCAAATACATGCATCTGCATTTGCATTTAGACTTCATGCGGAAATTGATTCAGGAAAAGTGCATTTAGCGTGTGCTCTCTGCTCTCTATTGAAAGAATAGTACTCTTGTTTCCTTAGTAGCTAGTATTTTCATTGCTAAAAGAAAACAAACGACTGTTTGTCATTTTAGACAGCATATTTAGGAATTTTACATCTACATCACATGGTGAACCTTGAAAGGCAAACTTCTTAAGAAAGATCAAATATAAAATAAACCTCAATGAACATAAAAATGCTTTGGAACCTAACACACAACATGTAGAAGTCTAGGCTAGAGAAGTATTCTGGCGTCGTAAAGCCTGGTAGCTATCATTTTCATCGTAGGTTGGGTGATTCCTCCTCTTTGATACAACAAGTGCCAGTATGGACTTGTTCTCCCATGTACCATTGAGTATATATTGGGAGACCACAATAGGATGATATCCTTTATCCTTAGGAAGCCGTTTCTACCGCCCTATCGATCGCAATGCATTGAACACAACATCTGGCAAGATTGACTGTTGTATGTAAAGTCCTTGGTAATTTCTCTTTAATATATCACCAAGGTGTATATTACATTTTTGCGATTGGTTTGGTAATCCCTCTGTCTAGATTTCCAGAGTAGTCACTTTCGTTCCTTTTCAACTCCTTAAAAGAAAAGGTCCATCTGAGCACTTGTCATTTTAGGCTCATTAAAAATTGAAGGTGACTAGTGTAGGAATTTACAGGGTAAGTTCCTCAGACAGAACACCAAAAGGACACCGCTCACAAACAGATCATA